>DF240591.1:0-12360 GCA_000507305.1 Breviolum minutum Mf 1.05b.01
AGGGGGGATTTGTAGACCCGGTAGGTGCAGCTGCCACCGACGAAAATACTCTAAGATAAAACAGATTGATAGATTTCATAGATCCGCACACTTTTGGGTCCTTTTTTGATTTACCCACCCTTTCTTGAGCACTTTTCGAAGCTGATGAAACCATCTGCACCGATTCCCACACTGAGGTGTGCTTTTTGTTTCCGCATGGTGAAACGTTTGGCAGGTGGCGCAGTTTGGGGGAGGGTTTCTTTTTTGGGGGGCTCCCAAACTGCTGGAAAAACGGTCATCTAATCCATTGAAACACCACGGTCATATGAAGGGTGACGGTGTTCCCAAAATTTGTATCCATGGGTTCCAAACGGTGCCCATTGAAACAATGCCGACTGCATAAGCATAGCGAGCAAATTTTCCACGGCCTGATTCGTTGGATGTTCCACTCGTCAAACGGGGCAGTTCCAACCAAACCCTTTAGATGCTTGACTTCAGGGATCATCCAACCTATGCACAGGAACCACTGTAAATATAAGCGTGACCAGTCGTGCCATCAATATCATTTGAACAATGATTATGGTAGTCATTGATCATCGTTGATCATGAATCAGACATCGCCATCAGTCATCACCATCACCATCCTCATCATCGCCATGATCGTCATCATCGTCATCATCGTCATCATCGTCATCTTCATCTTCATCTTCATCTTCATCTTTTTTTGTTGTCGTGATGAGGGTGGAGGTGGTTGGTGTTGGTGGTTTGGCATTGGTTGTTTGTTGCTTTGTTTCTTCTTGTATTTTGGTGGTGTGTGCGGGAAGGATCGTTCGGGAAAGTGCTGGGGCCCGGTGGGGTCGGTTGGAGGGCCCGGGGGTTGAAGAGCTACTGTAGGGAGCCAGGGATGATGTGTTTTCCTAGTAAATGAGGAGCTGAAGAAGCGCGGAGTCCTCAAAATCACAGGGTAGATGATGATGGCAACAAAAATCACCAAAACAATTCCACGCTCCTATTCTTTTGAGCCGTGGATGCGATGAGAGAGGATTGTCCATAGTCCCCTTTCGATGTTGTCCCAGGCGCACGTGGCTGTCCCATTGCAGATCTCCGTTCCTTGGGCGCATCAAAAGAAGGGACTGCTATCTCAAATTTTCATGAGCTATGTGAAATTCTCGAGAAGAGGTACAAGGTGGTACCGGGTACCACCCTTTAACAAGAACCACAAAGGGGTGTTGCTAGCTAAGGGACATGATTTTGATGGGTTTAGCACCTGCTTTGTGGGTAATTAAGCAAGATTCATGTAAGCTACTAAGTTGCTACCCTCAGCAAAAGCCAGATGAAGAAAAGATGCAGGAGTTCCCCCCTTCTAGAACCAACCAATCAAATAGCAGACTTGGTGTTACCGGCTGTTGGGCAAGATGGGTTTGCCTCGTAGTCCCACTGGGCCTGTTTGTCCTTTGGAGTGTGCATGACATTGCAGAAAAGACGCCTCAGTTTCTGTCTGAATAGTATGTATTGTGGATGACTATATCCATTTTATGAGGATATCTATTCGCTTACGACTTTTCCCATCATCTTTTCCCGATGTTTGATTACCTGAAGGGAAGGTGTCAGATAGTAAGGGGAAAGAGATCCTCAGAGACCCAAGGTCTAATTCAACCCAGTGTACATTGTTTTTTCAGAATTTGCATTTGGGGGTCATCATTGTTATTACACAAATATATATATATATATACTGTATATACATATACGTATTTGTATATATATATATATACACGCTCCTACGTTNTATTTGTATATATATATATATACACGCTCCACGTTTGAAATGTTAATATATATGAATATAAATATGTGTAGTACATATGATATGCATGACAAAGAGATGCATCATAATCACAATGTATTTTCATGCATAAGTTCAAATACAGTATACACTATACTGTTCTACTATTGTACTACTTCTACTATTGATATTTGTTGCTTCAGAACTGTCACTTGGTTCGATGCGTTGCGAAAACTTTGGTCATAAAACTCAATGACCCATCCAGGGAGCTTCGCTTTTTCCTGTCTGCTGTAGTACATATGTGAATTTAGAAGGGGTAAGACATTGACCCCATTCATACCCAATAACAACCATGTATAAGATGGTTCTTCATATCATATATTTAAGATCTAATTTTTGCAACACAAGAATCAATGGAAAGGGAATATCGGTGGCCCACGATTTCTAGCAGAGTTTTCCTATTTGGGTGTGGTTCCGAAAAAGTAGGTCCCCCGCACAAAATGTTAATGGCGGAAACCCATCGATTTTGGGGCCGAACATTTCGATGGAATTTCATTCCCACAAGTTCACGTGAGTGAATCAGGAAAATTTCACGAAAATTTCTGATTGATTTACATGAGTTATTTTTGTTCCTACCTGCTATCATGAATCATTATCTTCCAATGGGTCAAGCCGCACCGAGGGGAAGGAATGCATACAGGGCTCCACGAGACTTGTTTGAATGGAGCACCAGGTGGATGAAGGATGATACCTTAAGGTATCGTTTGGTCATTTGTTTGGTGTACATTTTAAAAGTGAAAGCTATCTCCATGTAAATCCCATGGGTCTAAAGAAGAACTAAAGCTATATGTTACATAGTCACTATCATTTGCTCATGGCTTGAACTTTTTCAGATGACGAGATCGGGGAGTGGACAAACCAAATCGTGTCAGTATTTGAGATGCTAAGCGATTAGACCACCTCAAATGTAAAGACCGGTTTCCGGTTGCTTGAGGGCGTGCGGGTGTATGCACCACTTAGGAGAATCTCGCATACTTCTGTGCAAAGTGCAGCAGCTTGGACTAACTACACATGTTTCGGAGCAGCTGCAGAGTCCGAGTTTTTCCATGATGGACAGAGTGACAAAGCTTTGCATTCTAGAAGTGTGCAGAAATGACATCACATATGATATCAAATATGATATCAAATCAAACATGATATCATGAGGTTCAAGACCGATCAAAATGGGGTCACTCACGATCCAACAGGTCTGGCATGCTTTGGCGGTTTCACTTTCATATCTTTGAGGGGTTGTGAGAATTTCATATTCGTCAGGATGGTGACACCCGTGGGGTTGTTCAAGCATCTTCAAAGAATGTCGTAGAACCATGTAGAAACACCAAATTCAGACGATGTGGATGAGTACTTCTACTGCGAGGCTCCTTCGTTTGCCCCGCCGGAGTAAGAATATGGTTGCAAGTGGTCATCCCCAAAAGAAGAGAAGATGAATTCGTTTTACGTGGCCGGCGTGGGCTAACGAGGAACCCCGGAGCGAGCACCTGGTGTGAATGGAATCCGTTCCACCCCCTCTCAAACGTGAACTTCCCTAATTTAGAAACCTCTACTTAAAAATGTAACAAATGCCAGTGGTGGCGTATGTATTTCCTTCTGGCTGGTGCAAAAAATTAGTCTTGTTGGTTCTGGACAAACCAAGATGTTTGTGGGTACTTCTGCAGGACAGTTTCATAACATTGGTGGGTTCAATCATTGCTTCACTATTTTTCCGGTCCCATGTCTGCTGGCAGAATAGCTCGGGACCACTCATTGCCAGGGAGTGTTGAGAATTTTCCAACCATTGTATTCGAAATATGTGGCATACAATATACATTGAAAATTATACAAGGTGTATGTATCCTACCATACATACTTGTATGTACATATACACAATATATATATATATATATATTTCACTCAATAAGGGCCTCTCAGATTCCCATATTCTTTTAAACAAAGCATAAGCACAAAAAAAACACCCCCAGATAGACAGAAATATCAACCACTAAACGGTCAGCATCTGGGCAATGAGTTGGCTTTGTGAATTCTGAGGCCAGAAGAGTGTCTATGATACCCTTCCAATGGTTTGGATGAATAACCAGGAGCTGAAAAGTTGTTGGCGCATTTTTTGGCAGCTGAAAAAAAAAATCCTGGAAAGGGCAACAAAAAAAGGTGTTTATGGAAGCCCATAATAAACTTGTCTTCCATCAAATTTTAAGTGCTGTAACCTGACGTTTTTCCAAGTATTTTGAGCCACCGTTGTGCAAAAGCAATTGAGTAAAAAAATCCTCTGACTGCATCTCATGCAAATTTGGATTGATGGACAACTTGCTGGAATCAGAAATATACCACGTGATTTGGCAGTTGACGTCAATGACTATATTATCACCTCATGCTTTTGCCCTTTTGTACTTTGAATAACTCTTCAAAACATGTAAAGAAGACCACCCAAAGCTGTACATTTTGGAGCGCGTGTTCTTTTGGAATACACCGCACAGTCGGTGAACAGGTAAGGTGGCCTTGTTTTCAATAGCAGGAAGTTGCAGTGGACTATGCCACAAGAATGCTTGTTTCTTGGCTGTGACATTTTCATCATTCAAAACATGATGTGGTGGTTTCAAGCTGTCTGTATATATCCCTAGTTACTATGAGCCTATTTCCCTATGCAACAGCATGTTACTGTATTTATTTCGGCAAACCCCCCCCAGAGTCATAGAGTGTTTCAACATGTTTCAACCATCAACAGAAAAGCAACCGGAAGGTACTTTGAGGATAATAACCATGGTTAGTAAGTCCCCTAAGTAGGGTGGTTCCCCTTCCAAATCGGCTAAATGGGCTTATAAATGGGGTTACTGTACTACCTACTTACCAAGTGGGATGATCCATCGTGGGATCAATCAGATGAAGGGTGGAGGGCAAGAGGGCCTGGCATATGATGACTTTTGGATGGTATATTTTGGCAAATTGCGTTTTACATTAAGATATACGTATATATATATATATAACATACATGTACATGAGATGGTGTGTGTATATAGGTTTGTATGTGTACATATTACTATATGATAATATAGTAAGCTATCATCATCAGCCGGAGCAGCAGCGCCATTTTTTACACATGTATTGTCATTCATTGCTCATTATTGTCTAATTTACCTTTCATCATTTGATTCATGGTTATTTGTTATTTATTGTCTATAGTCTATAGTCATGTTTTGTGAATTATCATATCATCAAAATTATATTCTTTTTGAACGCTATCACAGACGAAATAAACATCTCATGATAATGCTGGCAAAATTTATTGGGGCCTCACAGGAGGTCAGGACCCAATTTCGACGCATGAAAAGTATAAGATTTACTGATCCAAGCTGCCAAACGATTCCACCGACAAACGTGAGGTATCAGAAGAATTGCTACAACGCTTCGTGGTTACTTGTTTGAAGGGTGATGCGATTTGGTTTCCGGATTCATTTTCAGAATCCATGACGGCAGGAAGTAACTATAGGATTATCATGGAAGTTTGAGAGCTTCGCCGGGGTGATTGACATCGAAGGATTTTCCCGGAAACCTCCTTTTTGATCACTCAGTGATTCTCAATGATTCTTTGTGCGGAATTGTCATCTTTTTTGCAACCTTTTCTTATCTTTTCTTGATGTCTATGTTTAACCATCTATATAGTCCATTATCACAAATTTGGTGCAGCCAATGAACGTTTGAACAAGACTTGACACATCAATTGTTAGAGTTCTGGTACTCTTCTGTACAGTTGGAAGCTCCATGAAAATGTGAGAAAGTGTTCGATCACACACGGTCTCCCTTTGCTACTGTCATTGGTTCGGAAATCCGGCGATCAGCACCTGAGATGTATGGGATAAACATGGATAAACTACCTGGGTGCCAACTAGGTAGTGCCAACTACCTACCAACTTTTGCAGAATTTCTGAACCATCACCAGTATTGGCGATCACCACCAAGCCTTGGGAAGTCCCCTTCCCTTCGATGAGCGATTGGGTGCACCAGACGTTTCTAATCCAACCCGGTGAATACCGAATATGCACCGTTTTCCCGTTTGCCTGTATATATCTACATGTATTGAAATGAGTATATACACAAATGCACATACATTGCATTCATCCATCTGACTACTGTACTTCTCTTAGATCTTAGACGGACGGGGTGGATCCTCTAAACTCTAAACAAATGAGATTTCTAACTAGTGCATCAAAGTTTAGCTACATTAGCCCTTCCATCTGTTCAAGGAGTCACATTTCATTTACTTGTACTTGTTGGTGGATTCTTTCACAAAGCATACTCCCAAACAGTTGCATGGGTCAACCTCCTTGCCCCCCTGATGATCTTTGACGGAAATACCATCCCAAAAAGATTGAAACTCAACCCCCAACAAACCCACTTAGACAACTGCTATCAAAAAACGGTCACAACTCAACGATTCTTCGCTGAGATCCAAAAACCCGAGGCTGAATTGCCTGGACAAAAGCAGAGACTGCGTCCAAGTATGATGAATACCAAGGGCCAGGGGATGAAGGTACGGTGGCCCAAAACACCTTGAATCAGCCGTTGTCACCGTTGTCGTTTTGTCGTTGAAACGACCAACCACGAAATTTTTTGAGCGCAAGGGAGTGTTTCGGCCTCATGTGGAAACAGTAGTTCTGATGTCTTTTTCCACGATTTGAGATTGAGGAACGCCTTTTTTTCTTGGGTTCTTGAATTTCTGCAGAAGTTTCAACACTCGAGATCAAGTTGATGAAGGCAAATGATCAGTATGACTGTCCAGGTCTGAAGTCGTAAGCTTTGGGGTGATCATTTTGGGGACAATCTTTGGGATGAGTTCCCTCCCAAAAAGTTCAAGACTGTTTGATTCCGGGAATTGAGACAGGGTGGTTCGGACTTCTGTGAAAAGACCAGGGTGGCACTTTTGATTCATGCGAATTCCCGCAAAAAGCTTCCAGTAGAAATCATGATACTGATCACTGATCATCACAGTGGCATATGATTATATGACAATGATAAGTATGATTTATGATCATGATGATTGTGATCACAGTGATCATGATGAACATCGTGAAAGGATGGTTTTTGATAGCAGTGAGAATGCTTACAAATTAGGTCCATATTGTTGCAAAGATACATGAATCACGATGGTTGCATGGGCACTTATCAAAAGCCAGCTTCGGGCTGCATCCTCCCTAGCCGTCGGTTTTCGACCCCAAGTGCTTGAGGCCCACAAAAGCAACAAGGTCAACAAGATCCCGTCACTTGAATGACCTTTCGGGCGGTTTTTGATGGGAGAACCTCCCTGTTGGCAAGTTTGGAGGATCTGAAAATCCCCGCAAAATTCCATAAAATTAACATGTCCCCCGCAAAAGGGACCATTTTTAAAAAGCATTTCATCTTTCAAGTTCGTTTTCGAACTGGTTCCTTTCCCGTTCGATTCCTCATGTTTCTAGAATCCCGGTTCGTATCGATTCGTTGGCTCCCTGTAAGTACAGTACTATAGGATATTATAATGATATATATATATATATGTATACATCTTGTTTTTGGAACCTCGTGACTCGGGCCAGATGGAGTCGAAACGAAAGCAACGGTTGCTCCAACTCATGAGTTGGGCTTTTGGGAAGCCACAAGACAGATGTCGAAAAGAGAAGCAATCACAACAAAGATCTTGGAGGACTTGAAGAATTCTTGTGTAAGACAGATCTGACCAAAAAAAGGCTGGCCAAGAACATTCAAGTAGTTACAGATTCTGCTATGAAGCAACCCATCATGACCCTCTCATGTCATGGGGCCATCGTCACATTCGAACCGATCGATGGCGGTTTCCAAGGTCATCTTACAGCTCCGAGATGGCAGGGGAGTCATCAGTGCCATACTTCTTCGATGACTCTGTTCAAATCAGAGGCGTGGGGATGTTTTCATTTTCAAAACGAAGGTCCCAAAAAAAAAAGGATTTGAAAATGCCCAGTTCGAAACATTGAATTTCGTTGGGAATTTTGGGAACGCTTTATGGTTTCCCAAAATCCAAATAGCCACTGAAGTAGCACATTTTTGGGCTTGCAAAAGAGAAGTAGTATGTACTGTAGCTGTGTATGTACATGTATATGAAACACCGATATACCTGGTATGTACATAAATGCCCTTGCCTGGTGTGCCTCCAACCGTGTTTTGAAGGAGTGGTGGTTTACTTGGGGAATCCTTCCCAAATGACCTGGATTTTGGATAGTCACCAAAATGGATACCTGTGATATCATAATATGTGCATACCTTAAAAAAAAAACAACATGAGATTGTTTGCTCTGCGATGTTTGTTTGTTTGTTTGTTTTTGAAGACAAGTGCATTAACATATATACCTGGAATATATATATTTCAATAAACATATATATATATATATACACACACATCATTTTACTATACGATCTCATACTATACATCAGCTATTTTTTCGTTTTTCCAATTGTCGTAAGTTCAGAAGATCGAAGATCGACAACCACAGCTCCACCTGACAGATTGCTTCTTCATGATTCATTCTACCCTAGTAGCTGGGATCAATTTTCGACATGAATATCAAACATCTCAGTCCCGAGTAGTGATAAACTCATGGTATTACCAGTCAAGTTGTAGCGACCGAAAACACGACCGATTTAACCCAAAAGGTAACTAAGGACGGGAAATCCCCCTTATTTCAAGGAAATCTAGGTTGGTGAAATATTATGATTTGGCCATATGGTTTAGGTGGCTTTGATTTATTCCTGGATCTCCAAGTGGAATCCTTTCCTTTCCTTGGAAAAATCGCTGGGCTTGCCGGCTTCAGATTTTCACCATCCAGGTTCAGCGGTGGTGATCAATTTGTGAGTGGCAACACCGGGCGGTGACCAACGCATTTCGCGTCCACTGGAAACCCGTTTCAGGCCTTAACACCTAGGCGTTGACAACAAGATCCGCTTTCCGTGGCGCAGCAAAGAGTTGATTTTTAGCAGATCAAAGAGGCTTCGTTTTTGATCTTGGAGGGTCAACTGTGAAGAATTCGTATCTACTATGGTCAAACTAGCCATGAAATTTGTATCACCTTGTACCCGAAAAACTTGTTTTGAATCTTGAGTCCTGGATGAAACAGAGTGATTTGACAGAGTGAAAACAACCGTTTCTTGACTTCATATTCTCTTGTATCTGCGTTTACCTCCGAGGATGAATCTCCCAAGTCAGGTTGGTCGGTTTCTTTACTTTAGTTGCGTCATACGTGAAGTATATATTGATACATATATATATACATATATTGTATTATTATTTTGTATGTATACATATACACACGTGTAAGTGTTATGTTTTTATATAGGTACCGTACTACCGTACTTATACATACATTCATTTTTTACAGATCCTTGAATACATCGGAGGTGATCCAATGAGCTTAGTCTGATTCACGCTGTTCACATCACTGTCTATTTGAAGCTTTCCTAGTTGAACCGACCCAGTGTGCTCAAAGCCAGGGAATCATGGCTTGAAACGAAGAACATGTGTCTTGTATGTCTATAGATGCTGGACATGTATGGACATGTAGTATTTCGATGAAAACAAGCAATACATGGATTCAGGGCAAAACATGGAAACTCATGCTACATGGAAAGCTGGATCATTCGTCACTCTTGTATTTGCTGCAAGTGACAACGGGCCCATTGAGCACATGGACATGGTGGCATAGTGGCACCGTGATTTGCTGTACGAACTTGATTGGGTAATCCTGAAATGCTTGACGGAAAACTGAGCAAAGATAAGCAGACAGAACAATATAATAATATATATATATGATATATGCATTATTCTTCTTACTATCGTTATTCTTGTCTATTATTATTATTATCATTATTATCATTATGATCATTGTCATTATATGATATTATATACACAAAAAGTCCTGCCTTTGCTGGTGGCAACTCGATTCGTGGATTGGATACGAATTCTGATATTTAGTATGCATATCGCATGTAATCCATGTATATCTTTTTTGCAAGTGGCAGGATATACACCCCTCAAAATTAACATAGCCCCTACACATGTCATTTTGTCAGGGGAAAGCTAGCAAGAGGATACCAGGTACATACTGTATAACCACCCGTTGTTTGTTGCCTCAGGCCGCCTGTAGTACTGAGCAACCTGTTAGGATTTGAAACTCAAGTTTCCAGTTGAAAGTACACCGCCTTCAACATACTTCCTCGTGAAAGTAACTGCCAAGAATGGGTGCCATGTTTTTCAACCCCTTACGAGCAACCCCAACAACACCATTTCCTGACCATCGGATTCCATCAATCCGTGGGGATTCGAAATCATTTGTTTTGGGTCAAGCCGAATCTGGTTTGTCTTTATAGCAGACGGGATTCCAAGGAAATCCTCTGAACGAAGATGATAACTTATTTCAGGGGACGGTTGATGATATCTCAGGGCAAATATATAGATTCCTGCCAACAACCCCCAAAGAAATACATATATATATATATAAGTAAGCTTGAACCAGAATACCGTTGATGGTTGGGAATCTATTTTTGGACATGCTTTTCTTGTGCATGCTGTCCAGACAGCTTGAAGGTTTGAAAGCGCTCAAACAGCGCCCCCTGATTTTCATATCACAGGTTCATGTACAGAATTTGATTCATTATGGTTTAATTGAGCCTTATTTTTTTGCAAATCTAATGCTAAGATGATATATGATTGATGAAGTCTTTCTATTGCAGTCACATATTCATGCAATCATTAACGTAGTTATCTTTTTTTTAAAATAATTTTTTCTATCTCGGAATTTTTATGGATATTTTTGTTTTTTCTGGGTATGTTTTGAGAGTCGTTGGTTTACATGGTCACCTGCAGCCTCAATTCGGACATGTTTCCGTACCGCGGCATGGTGTTTTGGACGAGTTTCAACACCTGCCGGCGCAAGGAGTTGTGAATCCAGTGGTCCTCAAAAAAGTTGGAGGTTTTGGAAATGATGATTGTCAACGGTTTTTTTGCCACGAGATAGGTAATGTATAAATGTATAAAAAAAATATTTGAACATCGAAATGGCCGTGAAATCACCACTTCACCCCTTTTTTTCATACCTTTCACCCAGCTTTGGCAAAGTGAAGCTGGGGAATGACCTTGAAACAAGGAAAAGGATGGAGAAATCACAGCCCCAATCAATAGAAAATATCAAGTTATGCCTCAGATTGGGGTTGCCACCTTCAAACTCGTGTGATTGAGGTAATGGAGTGCCATAGTCTTGTTTCAGATTCCGAGGTGTTATGGGTTGGTTTGGTTCAACACCACAGAATTGGAGGGGAAGTGGCCAAGTGTTTTTTTCAAAGATACTTCTTCAATCCGTGAAATCATGTTTCTAATCATGCCTGTCTTGTGATTTTCAGTGTGTTCGCATCATTTCAATGAGTCCCCCCTGCTTGGGCGGCAAGATCATTGAAACCATTGGAACGCCGGAACGCCGTGCCGTCGACCAAAGAGGGGTGCCTGGGAAGCGTGGCCTGGTGAACTGTGATATGTTTGTATTTGACACAAATGTATGGATGTATGCTTCTGTTGTGTGATGCAATGGCCATGTGCCATTGGATGCCATTGGAATTTTTATTCTATTGAGTGCTGGAAAAGAGTGTGTCGTAGTCGTTGTGTCCTATTCTAAGCGTACATACCAACATTGATGATGCCGATGCCGATGCCGATGCTGATGCCGATGATGACGATAAAGATGAAGATGATGAAGATGATGATGATGATGATGATGATGATGATGAGGATGATGATGATGATGATGATGATGATGACGATGACGATGACGATGACGATGACGATGACGATGACGATGACGATGACGGTGATGATGACGCCCAAACAAAGTTCCCAATGACACAGTAGAACATACACTAGGTGAAGATAGACTATTTGATTTGATGTTGTGATGCTTCTCGAACCTGCCCTGCCGGATACTCTGTATATTTTTGCGCTGTTTGTACCACGTACCATAGCAGCTATAGCATACCTGCGGGCATGTGGCCTGCCTGCTTGCTTGCATAGTCGTATAATTTTTTTTGTTTGCTTGCTTGCTTGTTTGTTTGTTTTTCTTTGTTCGTTTTTGTTTGTTTGTTTGTTTGCTTGTTTGCCTGATCGTTGGTTCAGTCTGCTCATTTTTGTTTGTTTGTTTGTTTGTTTGTTTGCTTGCTTGCTTGCTTGCTTGATCGTTCCTTCAGTTGGTTCGTTTTTGTTTGTTTGTTTGTTTGTTTGCTTGCTCGTTTTTGTTGGCTTGTTTGTTTGCTTGTTTGCTTGATCGTTCGTTCAGTTGGTTAGTTTTTGTTTGCTTGTTTTTTTCGTTTAGTTGGTTCATTTTTGTTTGTTTGTTTGTTCGTTCGTTGGTTTGTTTGTTTGTTGGCTTGTTTGTTTGTTTGTTTGTTTGTTTGTTCGTTCGTTCGTTCGTTTGTTTGTTCATTTTTGTTTGCTCGTTTGTTTGTTCATTTTTTTTTTGTTTGTTTGTTTGTTTGTTTGTTTGTTTGTTTGTTTGTCCTTG
>DF240591.1:12499-70386 GCA_000507305.1 Breviolum minutum Mf 1.05b.01
TTTGTTTGTTTGTTTGCTTGCTTGTTTGCTTGATCGTTCGTTTTTGTTTGTTAGTTTTTGTTTGTTCATTTTTGTTTGTTTGTTTGCTTGCTTGTTTGCTTGATCGTTCGTTTTTGTTTGTTAGTTTTTGTTTGTTCATTTTTGTTTGTTTGTTTGTTTGCTTGCTTGTTTGCTTGATCGTTCGTTTTTGTTTGTTAGTTTTTGTTTGTTCGTTTTTGTTTGTTTGTTTGTTTGTTTGTTTGTTTGTTTGTTTGTTCGTTTCTGTTTGTTTTTGTGTGTTGGTTGTTTCTTTCCATGGTTGCTTAGTTGCTTGGTGAGTTGAATGGTTTGTGCGCCTTAGTGCTCTAGATGGTATCGATGTGATTGAAGCCACGACATTCCACTTGTACTGGTACCATGATGGAAACTCACACCCTCAAAAGAACGCTATAGAAATAGCATATCATTTTAGTATAAGCTTCTTTTTGTCGCTTGTAGGTACTTCTTCGGATGTCGGGATCTTGCAAAATCAAAGACTTCCGACCAAGTCAATCAGAGCCATAAAAGCTTTCCATGAAAAGCCCTTTGCGAGACGTGGACGGCGGTTGCTACCAGCTGCGCATTGTCGGTAGCAAGCGATGGCGATCGTAATCCTGGTGCGACGGTACCAATGTGGTATCTGCGAGAAAAGATGCTGGCTTAAGATGAATCGTTTGAATAGATATTATGTATATATATGAGGTGATGGTCTGCCTGCCTTTGGCCCATATTGAAAAGGGAAATGACATATCAGAGCACAGAGAAAGGGAACAATACCACAGCCACGAGTCCAAACAGCTTAAGATTTGTACGAGATTCTATTTTTCATATTCTGGACCTTGAACTACATTGGAGTACAATGTTTCTGCATGGGAACAATGATTTGCATTCATGAGGTATGAGTGTGTAAATTGTTACACTGGGCGTTTTTTCAGTGGAGTGTACTTGTTTCCCGGCATCGAATACGGAGCGGGCCCGCTGTGCTTTGCGCGTTGGTTGGAATCAGCTGCGCCCAAGTAGCCGCGAAGAAGCGAGATGTGCTCGAGAACAGAATCAGTGATATGCTTGGCATCAGGCTATGTTCCAAAGCAAAGAAATGCCATAATATTTTGAATGATGTGAAATCAAAAAATAATTAAATCTAGTGATTTTCTATAGATGTATAACCAAGACACCTTTTGGTTTTCCTGGTAAAAACTTTGATTTTGGAAACAGTGTCCGAGCTAGATTTCATCCACTTTACTCCAGCAAGTTGTCAGGGTGCACGTCTCCCAATTTGTAGTGTACAGGAAGTGATGTGCGAAGCGTTTTGCGGATACCGCTTTGTCAGAGTATCGATATGTATCGATTTTGCCAACTCACATGTACTGTATCTCCAAGAACAGTCTAATTGTATATATGTATACAGTATACACTATCATAGACCTACATAGTTATTGACTGTAACTGGCCCAGATGTAGGTAGAGACGCAACGCATGGGTGGAATGAGTACATCGGAGTGGAACCTCATGTATTCCAGTAGGTTTCCTTCTCCCAAAAATGAATTGTGCCAACTTCGCCATTTGGTTGATGGTGAATCGTATCATCATCATCATCATCATCATCATCATCATCATCATCATCATCATCATCATCAGCATCATCATCGCCTGCAACGAAGTTTTGTGGGCAACCAAACATTGGCATCAATTGGCCACTGATCCTAAAATTCAATAATTGATTGGGTAGGCATATTCCAATCAGATTCTTTGTTTTTGTGGAGCCTTCTATATTAGCTTGTTATTGTTGGGGCTACTACTAGGTTGTTTTTTGACCCTGTAGTTTGCTGGGAACTTTGAATTATTATTTTTCAGGATAGCTGTCTAATGCTGAAAAAATTAGGAAGGATGGAATTACATGGGCAATCACAGGAGTTGGTCAAATTTTTGAATCCCAGCTTTACATCACAGACCCTTGACCTACCGGGATCTCTGACGTGGCGCTAAGTTTTAGGCGTCTCTCTGCGCTCGCAAAATGCGCTGACACTATGCCTCTTTTATTTTTGTGGCGAACAGATCCAAGAAGACAACACATCAAGATGGCATATCAGAAGGTGTTAGGAATGCACAACTTCCATGACGCACAACCTGACAGTGAAGATTCATGAAGATTCCTTGTCACACTCCAACGCGGCGTGTACATGCCTTCAGCCTATACCAGTGGAATGTGCCGGGTCCCATCCCCACAGCCGAAAAAAATGCAACAATGAACTGGGCACCGAATGCTGTGTTGGGGTTCTTGGAGGTTTGGGTCCTCATAAATACAGCTTTACTGAATCTTATAAGAGATCAATTGCCATTTGTCATTTTATGGTGAATTCCATTGTCGCCCTTAGATATTCAGGATAGGAATGATTTTTTGGAATGGAATTTATAAGCTTATGATGATATCCGCTCATCAAGATTGTTGGTCAATTCCTCATGACCTGAATTGGGGGACCTTGTTTTGGGACCAGAAAGAAAAAGAGATGGACATCAATTGGATGACATGATGACAAGAGAAGTGGTCAGATTGGAGCCCATGTCCTCTACTATACATGAGAGTTGAGCAAAAGGTCCTTAACTGGGGCCTTCATTGCGAAGGTCCTGGGCTATGCAATTTTTTAGTCTCGGCTAAAGTTTTTTTTTGAAATGGCGAAAGACAAGTTTTTTCTGGCTAAAGTTTTGGCAAAAGTTCATGTAGACATGTCTAAATTTGCATTGTAAATTAATATATTACTTATTGTTTATTATGTATGTTTCATTTTGCAAAAACATGTAAAAACTATTAAGGTCATGTTTCGCAAAAGTTTGGCGAAAGTTTAGCTAAAGCTTGGCGAAAGATGGCCTTCCCTCGAAAGCTAGGTGGCCCAAACTGTGGACTTATTGTGTCAGAACTGGCCGATGAAGGTGAGCGAGGACCAACATCTTAAAGCAGAACGTACATGTTTAAGTGCAGCTGCCACAGAATGAAGTGTGACAAGGGATCAGACGCCTGAAGCAAATTTGAGGATATCACACATCCATGTTCTTCTTATACCGCTGAAGAGAAATTTGGGGTTGGCGAAACTTTGGCGAAATAATTTTTTTTCGGCGAAGATGTCCTTTTCGGCGTGAAGGAATTTAGAACAACCCTCACATTTAAAATCATACATATACATTAATATATGTATTGGCAAATTTCTACCTTCTGACCTTCTGAGCTACTAACAGTTTTGCCGTCTTCTATCCTTGAGAACCACAGGGCAAGTGTTCATTGCAAGTGGTGAGATCACCAATTTGTTATCGTGGAAGCCAACATGAGCACTCAGAGTTCTCCGTTGCTGCATCCTAATCAAGCACGTTTCTATTTTCTGTCATGATCATGGTGCATGTCTGGCACTTGCACTTCTATCCATTTGTGACTTGCCCGCTAGCACTCTTTGCTCAATTGCCTGTTCATTTCAGGGCGAAAGTCGTACAGTTCACCCTAGGCAACGCAACTCGTGTCATGGTGGCTATGCTGACTGGCGCTGGGGAGAGTCAGTTGTCAAGCAGTGCAACATCCATCCTTTTCAAACTGTCGTGCAAGTTGACACCAGAGGAGCAGAACGGGTGTGATTGCATGTCGCACGAGACCTCATACAGGGATATCGAGATGAAAAACAATTACCGTAAAGCCGAGTTGTTTGCAAGCTCCTCTGTGAGGGAGAGAGGTTTAAGATGATTTGGCGGAACTCCAGCCAGGAGATGGTATTCAGATTCAAGTTTTGCTAGTTTCCGGGGATGAAAAATATCTTCAACCTTCTGTTTCATTTCTTTCAGTTGGAATCACAGGGAAACCCTTCATTAGGTGAACACAAGTGTCAAGGAAGAAACCGTATTGCAGGAGGTACAGATGGAAATTCGAAATGGTCCCCAACGTTGGTAGACCATGGTAGACCTTTCTAAGATATTCTACAAGTTGCGAAACTAGTTTTGCATTTCAAGCCAAACATGTTGTCGGCTAAATACAAACTATACATGTTACCCACCAGATATTTGTATGACATGATGATATTGATGATGATTTTCCCCTCCTAAATGTGGAGTGCTTCTGAAATTGGTGGTAGACTCGAAGCATATATCATGTATATACATATATATATAATATATTTGGAATGAAACTGAGAGAAATCCGCGGAGTTTGCGTGGACTTGCTACATATTGTATGATGTACACATATATAGTTTAGCCTGCAAGCCAAAAATGAACGACCTTTGGAAGAGGGCATTCAATATACCTTTAGACAACATCATCATTTAAATTCGTGTATCCAGTTTTGTCCAAGGACAACTGTTTGGTTTTGACCCCCCCAACAAAACAAAGTTCGGGAGACCTTCATCGGACTGGTAGATTTACCTCATACAAGGTACCTCTTCTTGGAAACATGATGGTATAGTCAAGGCACCAGTCGTTTTTTTGTGCGAACTTGGGAATTTGGATAAATTTGGGCTAAATGCAAAAACAACACGAAGTCTTGAAAACTCGCTTTTGATGAACAGGACTTTGCCGCTCTCTTGCATCGTTTCTTGTCGGAGATTTCGGGGGGACCAAAGTCCCGCAGAGAAACACTGGAGGCTTTGGGAGGTTTCGGATCTGATTGGACAGCTGACATTTAAAAGGACATTGTGACATTCTGCTATATCCATATGATAAGATATGATAGCCGGTGTGAGGTAAAAAAGTCCTACTTTTTTGACCTTTCCAGGTTGGTGAAATATATAAAGTCTCAATTTAAGAATGTGAAAGGTGTTTGCTTTTCAAAGCTCTGCTTTTGCCTGATCATTATACATTGTAACACTCATAAATCTCATGCCACCACTTTTTGGTGCTGAGATGACGACGATCGTCAGGCCGCCTGTTTAAGTAAATCATTTTTTCGTGGTAGCAGGTGATGACAGTGAATCCTGATTTTCATGTGCTATGGATGACATGGGAAGCTTGGAAGCAAGCATGAAATTCCCATGATGTTTGCCCATGAGGATTGTGTGGATATCCTGTTCCTTGACAGCAACGCTGGGAGACTTGTGAGGACAGTGAGAAGTACTGTAATTATAGTAGGGTCCTTGGTTTTGGTTTCAAATTAGTGAAAAACCGTTTACAATTTGAATTATATTTTTCAGATGGATAATTCAACCACCCAAATCTAACCTCACTCAAGTCCAACCACCACAATGTTTTTTTCATCCAATTATGTCATGCTCGGCTCTCCACCTTCCCTTTTTCAGTTGCATTTTAATGGCAGCAGATTTTTTTTATCCAAATCTCAGGCGGAGCAAAGGCCATATAATTTCATTCACCTTCCTTGGAAGCAGCTTGCTGTGGTGAACTTTGTATCCCATGAAGCTTGCGATTTTGCCTTTCGTGTCCTGAAGTGCTTGGCAGGCATGGTGACACCAAAAGCATGGAAGTAGTGCTTGAAGAGTAGGAAAGGGATGTTTGTATATATGGCCTTTTGTATAGAAGATAGACGGGATATACCTCCAGAGATCCTTGGAGGAGTTTGTCCCCCCCATTGATCACTAAAAGCCCTTGAAAGCTTTAATTCTAACGTAACTGACTAGCAATTCCTCAAAAAAAACCTTCAACGATATTGGAAAGCATTTGAAATCAGGCCTCTTCTACACTATTCTATACTTTGCAACTACCACCCACCCAGTAACAGTCACCATCAGGATTATTCCATTTTTAGTAGGGAATCCCTATTAACCTTGCTTTGTGACTGTTTCTGGGTGGCGGTAGACCGAATCATACTAGACTTATTGTACAACATGTTTTTCTCAAGGTGAAGTTTGGGATGAAGACGCCATTCTCTCAGGTTTTACATAGTTGGGCCTGTTTTTTGGTACTCCAGGTGTTCCTGGAGTACCCGTGGCAGATGTCCGTGAAGGCCGGACTATGAACTTGAATGGTCCAAGCTCATGATCCTAATTGCAATTCATTAGTTCAAAGATACTGGTACATGGGTTACTTGGGGTGGCAGCTTCATAAATATTTTCAGCTGGAATTTCCAGCAACAGATTATGGCAACGCATGATAAGGGTATGGCCAAAATTTGTGTTTCAGGTGACCTGGCGAAAGGGGCTTACGGTTTTTACAATAGATTCATTCAGCGGCTTGAGGTTGCCTTTTCTTAGACTTATGGCTGGTGTTTCTTTTGGCATTTGCAGTTGACTGATGAATCATCCAGAATCCATCTGAAAAAAAAATCATATCCTAAATCCAGGAAAACAAAAAGGTGTGTTTTATGAATCTGTCTATCTGATTCAAGAAATCGATGAATCAAGGCACAGAACGAACGGACTTGGGGTTGAGATTGGGGGTGTTCCCCCAAGCAACATCAAACACGGGGGGGAACGGTGAAATTTGCAGGCTTGCATCAAGGCTTGGAAGCAAATTTGGCACATTTCTGTGCCAAGTGCTGCCTGGGGACCTCAGGGGTGGTGGTGAACCAGAAAGCTTGTTTTTTTCACACGGGAAACAAATGCTGGGGCAGGTTACACTGGAAACACCCCTAAGAAAAAAGAAAACGACATGTAACACCTGAAACTATGCCATCCCACTTGTGGGAAGTGGTATTCCAATCACCATTTTCTAAGTATTTCTCAGGTGATTGGTGGGTAATCCCTGATGAGGATGCTGCTGGTGGTGGTATTGATATTGGTACTCGTACTGGTATTGATGGTGGTATTGATGATGGTCTTGATGATGATATTGATTGATATTGATGATGAGGATCTTGAGGACTTGAGGATGAGGATGACGGTGATGTCTATTCCTTCTGGTATCTTGGAAATTTATACAGTGATTCCACTTATCCAAGACCTTCCCTGCTGTTACAAGATCTTTTTCGGGGATTCTGTGGATGGATCCCATGAAGACACCCCATCAGAATCACCTTTGCCATCGGGTGTAAATTTGCGAGGCCAGATGAGCACCTACGAAACTCTGCCAATGGTCTTTGAAACTTGTCTCAGATTCATCTTTTTTGGTTTAAAGATGGGGTTGCTGACCAAAAGAGTTCAAAGGAGTACTTTAGTGAAGGCAATTTTTTTGCTTCGGAGTTCAATGGCGCTTCAAGAATTCAAATTGCTGAATGATGACATGATAGTAGATAGTAGTGGCTAGTAGTGACTGGTAGCAGCCAGTAGTAGCCAGTAGTGTGTGATGGCGAGGGAGCCCTTTTGCATGCAAGCCTTGGCTTAGGTAAATAACCAGGAAGTTCCATTGCACTTGGCATGCAAGAACCTGGCTTCTGGGAAGCAAAATGAAAGAACTTGAGAGACGCACATGCACACGCACGTGCACACACAGACACATGTTCAACAAACATCTGGAGGTTGAACAAAATGACCCCCAAAAACTGCGGAGAGTTGTGTTGCGTCTTATCCTTATATGGAGCAAAGGGTTCTGGAGTTGTTGAGGGATGCTAAAACCACCTCTGCGGAGGGGATACATATATACATACACTGACTCGATGTGACACCCTGGCGCGAAACCAACAACACGTTTGGCGTAGAACTATGAGAAGTTGGTTTCTGGTTTGAATTCATAGAGTCGACAAAAACAGATAAGACATTACAAATGATAGCACATGGATATAATTATGATATTTCATTCTATTTTATCATGTCCTTTTGTACAGGATAGTGAAATCAGCTTGTTGATTCCCGTTGCTCCAGAGGTGAGCGATGACCTGTTGCTCTATTTCTTGGAACAGCTTCTTGGTCATTGAAGTGTTGAAGGATGTTGAAGGTCACCAAACTTGTCAGGGATCTTTCCCCCAAGTGAACACTTGCACACGGAAACACACCTTTAGCGGTGTGATCACAGTAGAAAAGGGCATAACTTGATTTTGGTGGTGTTTCATAGGAGTCCGGAAACATGTAACAGCCAACAGTTCATGTTGGTGAAGTAGCGATATATATATATATAGATACCATATATATATATATATACACGTGATTCCGATGATTATGCATCGATAATCACTGCCCTAGATTCCTATGATCCGGACCTCTCCGTCGGGGAATGGTCCATCAATGGGTTTCGTTCGACAATAAACGAATTAGTGGAGCATGACAGAAACCAAAGCTCGCTCCATACAACGGTGACGGTGATGCCGATGCCTCCGGTTTTGTTTTCCTTACCATTTTAAGACAGCATTTTCGAAAATGTTATATAGTTTTTTTTGTACAGTTTGATGAAAATAGCACTTCTGATCATACACTAATATGGACATAACATGTATATCCTGTAGATGTATATATATATATATATGTATATATTTATGTCGAAGCATTGCAATCTGGCCAGTGAAGATCCACCCAACAAGACACATCCTCACATCCTAAGAAAAGCAGCCCCATTTGGTTCTGGATTTTCCTCGTTTTGTATGAGGCTTCCGAGCCACAAGCCAAACAACAAGTCAAAGGCATCTAAGGCCGCGCTGATTTTTGGGTCATGGTTGTGAAACAGTGGAGCAACCCTCTGGATTTCACCATTTCAATCCGATATGAGCTAGTTGAGGTTGGTAGGTTGGTAGTTGAAGGTTTCATCTATTTATGCTGGAGGATTTCACACGGAGTGGTTTGGAAAAGGGGAATGGGATGCATTTGGTTTTTTCTTTAAAAACCGTTTGGGAGCCTTTTGATGATATCCCAATAATTCACAATCGCTCAGTGAAGACAAACTACGAGCCATGAGGGACCAGCCATAGCAAACACTCAACGTGATCTGAACAAAGTGAACATAAAAATGACCACCAACAGTTGTAAAAAGTTATAGAGTGGAAGTGAATTGGAAGTTATGACCATCCATTGTTGGTTTGGTCACTCAGCAAAAGGTATGCACCAATCGCTACCCAATCAAAAAGCACTGAGATTATCTAGTTGATGTAATGTATCCTTCAAGGTTGAGCTCATGATGTTACTTATTCTTGTGCTATTACGTATTTAGATACACATTTCCTTTCAAATTATTGATATACCGTTACCTTCCACCAAGCACCATTTTATTTTTTGCTCCGAGTCCCATCTAAACGTATGCTGTTTTACATACTGTGAAAATTTGGGGACCCCTTTCGTCAACACAACACGTTTTTGGTAGGGCCTGAAAATTTGACACACAACTGGTTGTATTTCAGCCATTGTTCCAAGATGTTGATCTCGGTTTGTATATGTATGTTATGTTATGCAATGTTATGCAATGTGATGTGATGTGATGTGATGTGATGTGATGTGATGTGATGTGATGTATATGATTGTATGTAATGCGTGTAATGTGTGTAATGTGTGTAAGGTATGTATATCATGTGTATAATGTATGTAATGTGTGTAATGTATGTACGTATGCACGTGTGTACGTATGGATGTATGGATGGATGGATGGATGGATGGACGGATGTAATATAATGTAATGTAATGTAATGTACTCTACTGTACTGGTAATTGTATGGTATGGTACGGTATGGTATGGTACGGTACGGTATGGTATGGTATGGTGAGGTATGGTATGTATGTATGTATGTATGTATGTATGTATGTATGTATGTATGTATGTATGTATGTATGTATGTATGTATGTATGTATGTATGTAAGTAGGTAAGTAGGTAAGTATGTATGTATGTATGTATGTATGTATGTATGTATGTATGTATGTATGTATGTATGTATGGATGTATGGATGTATGGATGTATGGATGTATGGATGTATGGATGTATGGATGTATGGATGTATGGATGTATGGATGTATGTGTAGATATACAGGATACACATATATAATATAAATATATATACGATAAATGTGTACATATTTTCGAGTATCGTACCGAGTTATGTCATACACATGTTATATTATACATCTATTCATGTGCGGTTTGGTGTGGAAAAGTTGCGGGTCCCGAATTCTCCTGGTCCTAGGCCTCCAAACCCGTTCTTTCCAAGACAGCTTCGCCGCAGTTGACGCCCAGCCAGTGACCTGATGGGATTTAGATGGGTCATTTCTTCAAACCATGAGCCAACCATTTGGTTTTTTCTTTCCACCCCAGAAAAAAACCCAAAAATTTTCCCCAAAGTTTCGCCCCAATCTTGCATCATGACAAAAACAAATCGCAGGGTCCACAACTTTCATCCGGACGTTTGAGATAAAAATCCAGAAGTTGGTAGCAATAGGCATGTCACTTTTTGCATGGTAGATTTGGGTTTGGAATTCTTGGCAAGGACCTTTTTCTTTTTGTTTCTTTTTGATAAATTAATCAACGTTTGAAAGAAAAACACGTGAATGCAAGACCCAGAACCCAGGTGTTCCCAATTTTTGACGCTAATTGAGATGCTGCTCAAATCATTAGAACATCACAGGTTGGGTTTTGCAAGATACTTCTTATAAGAGGTTTGGCAATCCTCAGCTTGGAATATGAACTTAATGACTGGTCAACCTACCCCTCTAGAAATAAGGCCTGATTAAGGGCTTATGAACCGTTTCCTCAATAAGGCCTTATCAAACGCTTGGTACGTGGGGGAGGTAGGTTGAACAGTCACTAGAACTTTGTATCATAGAATACTGTACACTATGCAGATGATTGTAGGTGTACTTCCTAAAGATCCGAGATTTCCATTCCCATGTCTGTCTACCTCAAACAAGGCGATTTTCTGTCCCGTTCTTTGCCTTGCACCAAAACCCAATCACTTTGATCCCCAAATTCAGGTGGTTGCAGCAGAAACCGGCAAGCGAAGCTGAGATTGAACCGAGTGAATGGTGGAGGTTGTACTTAACTACATCAAAACGCCAACTTGTGTTGCCCTCCAGGTTTTGTTTCTGGAAAGGAAAGGTCAATTCAGGTCAATTCATATACTGTAGATATAGGGAATCCATGATCATTCTCTTTTTTTTAAGATTTGTGAATCATTGCAATGCTAAGATTCATGCATTGCAGCTTATTGTATGCACAAATGTCCCCACATACACACAGGTACATAGAATGTGTATGTATACATCTATATACATCAATGAACGGGCAGAATTAGTACATTGTGTGAGCATCATGAAGTCAGACCTGGTTTCTGGTTTCACCACCTAATGGTTGGTGTTTTCTTGGTTCTTGGGGTGGGTTGGCCATCCCATTATTGGAGTGTGTGCAACCGAGAAACGAACATAGATCCTACATATTCCTACATGACGCCACCATCCCTGTCCAGCATCATCCCATGCAAAATTGTTTTTTCGAGCTAGAATTATGCTCTCATGTTGTCTGCAACTTTGGACTCAATAAATTGATTCTGCAAACCCCGTACACCCACAAGGACTTTAAGTGGTGAAAGAACCCAAAATAAACACCATGTTGTCCGAATTGCATTTGCAATCCTGTGCTTCTTCCCTATTTAAAACACGTCGCCTGTTGCGGTCTATGTCACTGCTCTTCAGTCATGTCACGTCCTGTTGTTTTTTCTTTGTCACCTTGTGCTTTTGAACATATTATTATTATTATCCAGTTTTTTTATAAGTATTGAGCAATCAATTTCAACTGCTTTTACCCATTGTTTATGTCTGAGGATTCGTAGGTAGGGGATGGGGAAGGTAATATATTTAGTACGTACTTTGGTAGACATTTGCCATTCTGTCTGCATGTATGTGGGGTATATACATACTAGTAATATTAGTAATACTAGATAATGACATATAGATATTTGTATATTATATATTATATGTATTTGTATATATATATATTGTATATATACTATACGCTTCACACCCGCCCATGGAATTTGGCAGTCTGGATGGGACATGTGGAATTTTCCTTTGACATGATGGAGCTTTCTTTCATAAATCATTTCTTGTTGGTGAAAATGCACGGTCCAGTTTTGGTTCTGTCATGGACCATGACCTTAGGACAAGCCCATACTGCATGCTGACCCTTTGAGGACCATGGTACGTGGATTTATCTCTACGTTTCTTAGGTGAAACGTTACTCCAAAAAAAAACACCTATGGTTAAGTAGGTTGTTTAATTCGCACTATTTCCTAACTTACAAATTTTATTTGAAACATTTTGAAACCTATAACTACCCTCAAACTTGGGGCCCTTCGGGACACCATGGTGTTATGGATGTCCCATGTTCTGCAAGGAATGGGCCGAACGCTTCGACTTGGCAAGTACAGGACGGACGGAGGGATCCACCGTAGATGACGGGAGACGGGATCGACCGGACATGAGGGAAGATTCTCCATGTGTTTAACGTGGACCATGAGAATGAATCAATTCAAGAGAATATTTTCTAGCTTTGCAAACACATATCGTTTGTATCTATACAAGTAGCATAGTTTTTTGTCTTGAAGAAGTGCTGGTCCCACATGTCTTTCAAAAAAGTGATGGATTTACGGACTCGCGGACAGAATTAAATAAGTTCCCGCTCCAACTGGACTACCTCGGTTATTTCAAGATGATGACCTGAAAATGTCTACTTCATCCGTTTTTGTCTGACTTAAATTCAGCTTTGCGACTAGAATTTTGCGACCAGAATCCACCAATTTTCTGTTGGTTTCTATGATTTGGTGATCCCAATGCTCAAGCCATGAGTTCATAAATTTCTGGTGCCCATGAGAAATTTATATGGTTTTGCTCATAGTTTTATGGTTTTGACCGTTGCTTTTGTCTATTTGTCACCAACTAGTTCTTTATGTTTCTTTGCAGGGTTGGACCCTACGCGAGTGTTTGGGCCCGGTCTGAAACTGGTCGATTCTAGTTTCATGTTTTGGGAACCACAACAGGAATCCCAAGACTACTACTTCCCAAGATTTCCAAAGTGGTTATGTATTTTCAATGCATTTGGACGCAGGTGCTGAGCAATGCAGGTTTGACCCTCCTCATGAGTTTGACATGTGTTTTGATATCAGATATTGAGTCCATTTGAAAAAGTTTAGGTAGAGTTCCTCAGTTTGCTTCGTTTCTTACAACTCCATACGCAACAGCATCCTTTTGCACAACTTAGTCATTACCCTATTTAACTCGATTCTTTTTCTCTGAGCAATTCTGGGGCATTGAAGAACTCAAGTTTTTTCAAGCCACTTGGGTCTTTGAAGATACTGTTTCGTGTCATATGAAACGGAATCCAATTTTCATTGAACTCATGCAGCAACCAACTGAATCGAAAAAGACTAATCGTAATTTGAGCCCACAGAAGCTGCAGGATAAAGCGGGTTGTGCAGGGGCCTTTCTTGTTGGGTTGTTTTGAATGAAGTGGGATTTTAGGTCTGAGACCTGAGACTTTTTCCAACAAAAAATCCCCATGTTCCACCCACTTCCAGCCTGGTTTTGTTCATCGCGGTTCCAGGAGCCTCCACCCTCGTTTTTTCTCTCTGAGGGTTTTACACCTCGATCGTGTGAGTCACATCACACCGCATGTTTCCAACCTGCATTTCGACCCAGAAACTCCATACATCGGAGATTCATGGCGGAATTTGTGTTGGAACCTTGATCTGCGTATTCAGACCGGTGTGACCACAAAAAAGCCACGCAAAAATGGGGGGGGAATGCCATTTTTGCGGTCAGAAATTATTCAGCAATCTTTAGACTTAAAGGGAATCTTAGGTGGTAGGCCATTTGGATGCCCGAGGTTTTTTAATGGGAAATGGCTGGCTGTTCTCGTCAGCGATTTCTTTGATGGACATTTTCGGGACGGGTGTTGGCTTCATTGATTTTTAAAAGTTTTTACCCCGATCTTTGGGGGAAATGAAATGATCCAACTTGACGATCATATTTTTCCAATGGGTTGAAACAATCAACTAGTTTTGGTAGATTGCTGTGAGCATGTATCGAAAGTTCATTCAAGGAAGCTACGTTGACAGAAGTTCACACAATATACGACCGCAGGTAGCACCAACCCCTCCCCAGTGGCTTGGGCGGCCAGGGAGGTTTACAGATCCAACCGCTTTGGCTGGCAACAATTGGATCTGGGCAAATGGTGGGTAAATTCGTTCTTGATATTTTCATGGTAATACAACCTTGTAAAAAAGAAGGTTCAAAGAAACCCATGTTGTTTTTTTTTCGTGAAAAGCAATTGGATCTTTGACATGTCTTGTAGTAGGTCGACTAGTAGTTGTGACATGTTACGGCCGACGAAAAGTGACGACAGCATACGACAGCCACAGTCATAGCACCTTCTAGCTCCAGCCTGGCTTCGACACCAGCAGAACTCTAGCGACCTCACTCGCACAAAGTAAATGGATGTAAATGGTTTTCTTTGGTGGCAGGATATAGTAGCGGAACCTAACAATTTTGTGCTCGAAACTTTTTACAGCGCTTATATTGCAGATTTTATGAACATTTCAGTTTTATATATCAGGTCCAGCTTGGTTCTAAAGAAATGCTTCAGATCCAAAAAGCCTCGGAAGGGTGCAATGCGAAGCCTTCCAAAAAAAAACCCAATTTCTGCATCCTTAATTCGTTTCCGGCAAAACCTCTCAATCATCCTCTGGATTGTTTCTGTAAATTTACCGGGAGCAACCCAAGAGGTTTGAGGGGGTGCCACGCATTCTGGCTATGGGCCAGAAGCATACCCTATGTCTCGAGGAATGTCGACCAACATGTTTCTTTCTTGGTGAGTGTGATCCACGAAATGTGGGTTGGTGGGCGTAGTATTCCACCATGATCCTCCATGGGAAGATCGTCTTGAGTTTCGAGAATGTCACAATTCAGACCCAAGCATCATCAGAATAAATGATTTGGTACATTTCCAGAAAGCGTGATTCATGCAACGTGTCACATGATACTATAGTGAGCGCGGCCATGCCTTTTGCTTGAGAATCGATGAAGAAAAATGAACATTACATTCCGATAATAACAATTCATGGAAATTAATGACATGGGAAAATATCCATGGAAATCCTTGACTGTAAGAGATCTTGTCCTTGCGATGATGTATCCACATATACGTGTATATATATAATATATATAACTATATATATCATTATATATATACATACACGGCATCATACTGCATTGTTGAATATTTATAGGCACTATATAGACGTGATAAATATATGTAGTACGTATGTATGTGTAGTACACCGTAATTCCCAATGGTCAATCGTGCCACACTGCAAAAAGTCAGGAAGGCTGGACTTGGTTCGGAAGCACAATCCAATGGACTAGTTACCCACAGAAACAACAAACATAATAATGGAAAGTCACCCTTTTAGCTATAGGACACAGATCTACAAATGGTAAGTTTTCCATTGCCATGTTACTCTTGGGTATTTGGATGGCCTGGAACCACCAAGCACCTCAAAGGTTTATCACATTCAACTCCTGATATCTCCTGATGGGTTGAGATTGACTGATTGCTTGTCGTTCCATCAGAAATCTGCGGAGGATCCACTCGTACCGAGGTTACCGGGTGGGACAATGTCGGAATCGACCCTCATACCAAGTAATCCGGGCCCTCTCCTTTGGTGGGGTGGCTATGGTTCTTTCGGATCGTCGCACGAAGGAAATCGCAGATGCAGATTGGCATGAGCTGGCGATTGAAAGGATATATCTAGTGTTTTGCTCTATTATTACTCACATACTCACTCCCCAAAATACACTGATACTCCAAAACTTCGATCTGTCAAGCTGCATATTGCGTGCATTTTGCGACATCGCACCCTGCTTTGGGCTGGTGCAATTTGATGCCACACCATGCGCACAGGATCCAAAAGCTAGAGACCTCGTCCAAGTTGGCTTCCCACTGTGTCCTAATGATTAGAACTCTTACTCATACTCCTCTGAAGTTTAACAGCTCGCCCGTGAAAAGTTGCCGAAACCCAATGGGAAGGGCTTGTCTTCCAAGCAGCATTTTTCAGGGGCAAGCTGTTAAACTTCAGGGGTTCACCCCAAATCACCCTAGATTTGTTCCCTAGAAACCTTGGCTGCCTGTGGTAGATGGATACCTCAGTCATGGCACAGGCAAATCAATCGACTTGTTATACATGTCATTAGACGTTATGTCATTGTGTGTTCTCTAATGTTAAACTGGATATGATGTGTATAGATATATACATATCTACATATAAGTGCATGCATGCCGGAATGTTTTTTTGGTCTTCAATCTAGATTTTCCACCGGTTGTCTTGGAGAAACACAGACCGTTTCCAAGATGTTGTTTTATGGTCTTGCAGCGAGGCATGTTGTTTTGTGTGTGTCTTCAGATAGGCGGCGAGGGAGAGATCAGACAGTAGGTGCTGTATGGAGTATGTATGTGTGTATATGACACACACACGTATATATATATATATACACATACCTACACATACATATAGATATGACGATGATATGCCAAGAGCCTGTCTGCCATCCATTTGGGGCTGTAAACTGCATAAACCCTGCCAAACATGTCATTCCATCGATCACTGTGGTTCCATGTGCTAATAATATATATATATATACACCTTCACACATATTGGTAGAATTGAATATACCATCAATATTTCTATCAGTCGAACCTCAAGGAATGCTTGTTTTGTTTTTTCATTTGCCACGTTTTCCACCGCAGGATGTGCTCTGAACTTGATGGTGCTTGCCTTCCAGAGACAAAATATACCAAGGTCTGAGGGCTGAAATCGACTTCACGAAAAACAACACGAGACTGAAATCTCTACAAGTTTCATTCTCTCAAGATACACTCCGGTAATCTAACATAGCAATGAAAAATGGACCCTTTGAAGATGTATTTCCTATCGAAAATGGGGATATTCCATTGCTATGTTAGTTTACCAGAGGGTACTCTCAAATTGGTTTTCGAATTTCAATTGACTCTTAGAAGGGTTGTATTTGTGCTGGATTTGGGTTGCATTAGCCTGTTGCTTTTGGTACTCCTGGTATTAAACCCAGACGAGTCAGTGTACAAAAGGTAAACACTCTAGTTGCTCGACATTTCAGAAAACAGTCGTGTCCGAAAACAATGCTTGCCTCCATAGAATCAAATAACTTAGGTTTCTATAGATCAAATAAATGGGAATCTAACAAATAGACCATAGTTTGTCCAGGTACTAGGTACATGCCCTAAGGCGTATCGGTTGTTAGGGGCGTATCGATTGAGCGTGCCCCATGCAGTTTAGCATATTTGTGATTATTTATGCTTTGTTGAGCGTGCCCCTTGCAGAGTCGGTTCTCCAATAGGTTTTCGATATATACTAGTGGTGGTGCTAAGTCGTATCGGCTCGTATACTAGTGGTGGTGCTAGGTTTTTGTAAGGTTTTTTGACTGTATAGTGTTTTTTCATTGGGTTCATGACTGTATTGGCAGGTTTGCATTGTTCTCATTGTGCTTGTTTGGAAAGGAGTTTTTCCATTTGCAGGGGGATACAGCATGTCATTGGGACCGTGGCCAACGAAGCTACCAATGACATGGGATTCGGATATCGGAGTTGATCACTTCGACGTGCCTATTGTCTGGAATAGTTCTGGAATCATTCTGTACAATCACAAAAAAAGAAGAAAGTGGTCTCGGTCGCCCTGTTTGGCGCTCGGGGGACATGTGGGGCTCGGGACACTAGTACAGATTCACACCAATGGTAGGGCGCCCACCCTGAAAAAGTAGAGCGTGACTGCAGTGCCGTGAGCATTTTAATATAGAATTTCAACCCATATTGAAAGAAAATGATGTTTTTTCCACAGCGTGGTGCCAAAATGGCTTTCAAACCTGATTCATTCAATGACAGCGTGCGCCTTGGGAGTTGACTCAATTGATGTGCCTTTTATCCATTGATGTGCCTTTGTCTGGGACAGCGTGGACATGCAGTGCCTTTCCCGGGTTGATGTGCCTTAGGGCACCCGTGCCTGTCCTTCTTTTGTTGCTTTCCCACATAGTTTCACAAAGGCTTTAGGAACGTACCTTGGTACTGGTCTCTTTCCCCCGCTTTTTGGAGAGCTGGACTGGAAGTTTTGTAGCAACATTGAGAAGTGCCAAAATCTGCTTTCAATGCGATGGCTCGTTTTTTTTCCAGTTTTTGTTTGAAAACTGTTGCATCTTTTGATCATGTGGTTGGAAGGGTGCGGTAAGGAGCTGGGTGATTCTAAATACATTTCTACATAGTGGGAAGCTACGACAAGTGAGTAATGATCAGAACCGTGGTTGGTTGGGTTGTAAAGGGGATTATACTACCCAACCAATCATAAGCCAGTCTAAGGACCATTTTTGAGCAACCCGTATTCAATGGAATGTCACGCTAAACCGACTCCTTACAAAAGCTCAACCTTTGACGACCAAAAACCTCGAAAACAATGTCAAAACAGACCAATTTCATACCAATTCATGATATTTAAGTGAAATTCCAGGACAATCCTTTCATGATGGTGAAGTTTCTGGGTAACGATTAGCGATACTACAGGAAAATGACATGATATGGGACTTTTTTCCCCATTTTCAGGCCGCCAACTTCTCTGCGAAGAAGGGCTACGACAACTCCACGTGCTGCAGCCCGAAGTACTTTGGCAGAATTCGTTTCGTGAAGTGATAGGCTTCAAACACATCTTTTTTGTTAGCAACTTGGGATGGTTTGAACAGTCTTTGAAACAATGTGTAGTGATATTGAATGAAATATACAAGAATGTAATAATATACATCATATTATATTGTGCATGTGTAATACATGTGACTATATATCAACCTCAATTGATGTAGGTTTGGTTCGTGAATAGTATTCAATAAGAATAGGCGTGTTCTTGGGAAAGTGCAGAAGTTGCTGGCAACTTCATGATTGCTGTGAGGTCGGACAGGTTGATGGGTAGATGCCTTGGTGATAAAGGATAGATCCAGATGTTTGGTATTTTGTACTGTATACTTGTTGAAATATAGATGGTTGATATGTACATTATATTGATATGAATAAAAAAGACCAAGTAATAGATTTGCTTTCGACACATATTTGGATGATAGTGATGTAGAACCACTTTGATTCATCTGCATCGTATGCAGACAAGGTGCGTCTTTGGGGTGGAATCAGCTTTCAACACCCAAAAGACATCACTACTTTTGGGATTTCACTAAAAGGGAACTCCACCAAAGTATGCCTAGCCAAATGTGTGGTATTTACAGGGTCGTGTAGGCACCCGTAGCCATTCTGCGGAGCCTATTAAATCTATTTCAGATTTTTCTTCCATAGGCACTTTGCGTAGCGAATGGAAACTTTCTTAAGCCAGGATGTATTGAATAGATTTTAGATCTTAATTGCTTTCTGCTTTGCTTCCATGCTTGTCGATGGCTAGTTGCCCCTTTTGTGCAAGAACTTTTGCGGAAGCATTTGATGTAGGGGCCTCTCTTTCGCGTTGGCGAACTTAGCCCACCTTGCCCACCTTCACACAAGCGGTACACTGGCGGAGCCTCAAACTGCCAGTGCATCTTGCAGTATCACATGACTGAAACAACAACAAAACACACAACTCACTTGATATTAATGACAATTTTATACACTCTTCAAGGGATCATTTACAAAAGAGTAGCTATGTTCCTATGGTTCAAGTTCCGGAAACGGCGACGTAAGGTACTGCCCAAGTGATTTGTGCAAAGGCGACACCAAGTGGGTCAGCAAGGGTACCTTGGCAAACCTGGTGCTAGAAGTCACTTGGAGGATGGTATTGGATAAGTAGCCTTTTTTTTGTAGGACAGAACAAAAACACACGAAGAGATTTGGTGGTACAATGTGTTTAATGGCAAATCCAAATCAAATCCATTCATAATGCGAAATAATGACATATAATGATGAATGGCGGATTGATAAATTGATAGCAGTGAAGGGATGCAAAAAAGTGGACACTAATCAATGGATAATCATGATGAATAATGATGAATGATGACGAAGAATGATGAAGATAATGCATAATAATCGTTGATAGCAGACAAACATCGCATAGCAGACAAATAATAGAACCAATATTTCAAAAGTCATAGGTGCCAAACACACCATTTTTGGAGTCGACCTTCAAAAACACTTTCGGAATAAATTGATATGCAGGTGTTTTGGAGAGTGCACAAAATCAAGAAGTGTACCAAGAAATTCATTTCATGCAGTATCCAATAGAAGCACAGGGCATAAGACTTTGCCATTCGAAGCTGCTTTTGTGTCAAGCGAAAAAGGATTTCAAGCGGATTTCAGATCTTTAGGTTATGAGCCCAACGTTCTAATGGCAATGGAAATTCCAAAAAGAAGGTCGAAGTCAGTGGATTCAGTAGGGGCACACAACATCCCTGTTCCACCAACGCCTTTGAGATCTGTAGAAGACCAATTGGTCATTGGGAATGAAGTGAATGATGGACCTAAAGGGAATGGCAGGGGTCTTGAGATCATAGGACAAGAGCTCATGATCCATAGAACCATTCAGCAGGTCCCTGGAAGTTCTGAAGGAAACCCCAACCAGCTGTCAGCTTCAGCTTCTGCTTTGGTGACTCCGATGAGACCGGCAAGAACACCGGGAGCTTCGTCGATGGCAGTCGTAGAGGTGATGGAGGAGCTGGGCACTGGGGGTAGCAATTTTGGGAATCAACAACTGGTGAGAGCTCCATTAGGCCCACCAGTCACCTATGGTCCAATGATGAGTAGTCAGGGTGGTCAAGATGCATCACCCCTCTTCACACAAGATCAACTTCGTAGGCTACATGAACTTCAGCAGCAAGCCCCATATCTTTACCAAAAAAGAAGTGGCAAGGGTGTGGGGGATGGAGAAGGAAGGACTGATCCGGCTGGGTCAACTGTGAGTGATGGAAGGCTGCCAGATCCTCAACTTCTGCAGCGATACCGAGACCATCTGCTGGACGAGACCAAGCGGATGGAGGAGCACAACAGCAAGATGCATGAAGAGAACAAGCTCTGGTTGGAGGAGAACCAGAGGTTGAGGGCTGAGAATGCAGCTCTGAGATTCAAACTGACTCAGGTGGAAGCTCAATCAGATCCTGAGCATCTCTACCAGAATCCTGATCGGCCGCCTTCTGGGAATGGTGAAGGTGGAAGAACTGGAGAGGTGAACTATGGGAACGTTGTACCGAATGTCAACGTGGCTGAGAATGTCGAGGTCTTACCGAATGAGCAGGGCCTAAAGTTCGATGAAGCTCCAAAGAATGACGGAGCTTTAAAGAATGAGCAGGTTGTTGACGAGACCTTTGTCAAAAAGTCCAACGAGGGCAAGAACTATGAGACCACGACCGGAACTCGTGGGAGTGGAAGTGCTGGTGATGGGAGTGATCCAACACTTCAACTACTGGCGAAGATGATGGAAGGAATGACAAATCTGCAAAAGCAGATTATGGACAACAAAGAGAAAGAAGGAGAGTCAGAGTCAGTTCGTGGACAACAAGAACTACCTCCCTTAGCTCCTTGGACGGCCGCAACAGGGCCGGTGGCTTGCAGTCATAGAACCGATTATGTCGGATCTTTCGGCGACCTCTGGGACTTGGTGGACTATGTTGGTTCAAGAGGCAAGCAACTGGTACGCCGAGCACTTGAAGCTGCAGCCTTTAGACCGGGTCACCCACGACCCCATCCCTTCAACGGCTTTGACACAGGCCAAATGGGGAAGACTGGAACGTCGTGCCAGTACTATGTTGCTCTCATCAATTCCTCAGGGGCTTCGTGAAGAACTGGTTGCGAGCAAAAGGCTTAGTGCCTTAAAAATAGTGTGTCAACTGATGATACTATATCAACCAGGTGGACTTGGAGAAAAAGAACTTATACTCCGACAGCTGGAAAGTCCGGCTGAAGCTTCATCAGTGGCAGAAGCAGTACAAGGACTATTCCGTTGGAAAGGACGAGCCAGCGAACTACACGTACAGGAGCCTGACGCTTTTCTCCTCTTGAAGGGCCTCAACAGGCTGACAAAGAAACCGCTGGAGCAGCATCGAGACCTTTCCTTCAGGATTTCGTTGGCGAGATCAACACTTCAGGTGGATTCGACTCCGACTCAAAGGTCCATCACTTCTTTCGCACTTCATCTTTTGGCTGAGTTTGAGCAGGTGGTCCACTTGGAGAGCCATGGAAGCAGGAAACCACCAGTTGGAGCTGATAAACTGAAGAATGTGAGGATGAAGAGATTAGAGGATGAGGGAGAAAGAGGAGATCAAGGGCAACGTAAGAAGGAAGGGGAAGGTGGAGAGAGAAGTCCACCAAAGTGCCGGTTCTTCTTGACGAAGGACGGGTGTAGACGAGGAAAGGCTTGTGGCTTTTCGCATGATCTCAAGGATGAGATGAGGCGCTGCTACATTTGTGGGTGCCCTGATCACTTTGCCAATGATTGTCCAAGAAAAGGACTTGAGAAATATAGTCGGTCACCACCAAAGGCGTCAAGGGCTGAAGTTCGTGAAGAAGGAACTCAACGTGAAGGTGGTGAAGAAGTAAGTGATGATAAGGAGAAAGGAAATGCCAGTTCGGCGAATCCAACAGTACAAGGACTGCTGGAAGAAGCAACGAAGGTGTTGAAGTCGATCTCTACTACTACGCCTGGAGCTGAGAACAGGAGTGCATCAACTGAGACAACATCGCAAAGAGATGAGATGATGGCGAACCTACAACGTCAGTTGGATCAGCTGAAGAAGACATCCCCTTCAGCAAAGGCTTTGAGATTGAGCAGGATGGGAGTCAGCTCAACGCTGGGCTTACTGGACAGTGGAGCGACACATCCGTTGAGAAGGCTTCATCGAGAAGAAGACGTCTCCAAGCTCAAGCAGGTGGAGGTGACCCTTGCCGATGGAGACAAGAAGATGCTCTATGTTACTCCTTCTGGAGTGATGGTGACTGAGATGGACGATGTGGAGCCAATCGTTCCGATGGGTCTACTGACAACGTCGCTGGGATGCTCTGTCAAGTGGAAAGGAAAGAACATCTACGTGGATCATCCCAAGAGAGGGAGGCTGGAGGTGTTCTACAAGGACGGATGTCCAATGGTGTCCAAGGAGATGGCGCTGGAGCTGATCAAGGAGATTGAAGAGTGCAATCCTGGGGTGAGGCTCAAGGGTTTAGCGTTCGAGGGGGAGAATGATTGGATTGAGTCGCTGGTTCAATCTCATCCTGTCCTTCGAGGGCTTCCGACTCACATCCAGGAGGCACTTGTGGTGAAGGTTGGAGATTGGAAAGATCTGCCGTTGAACAAGAGACTGAGGAAAAGGTGTCAACGAGATGGTCTGATGGTTCATCTCTATGCTGGAGACGACCAAGGGTACACCTTGAAGAAGGCGATGAAGCAGTGTGATGGTGCTTCGGATCGGCTTTTGGAAATCGATGTGGTGAGAGGACAAGGCCACGATCTTTTGGAGGAGAAGCCGTTCTCAGGACTTCTGAGAGCCGCGGTAGAAGGGAAGCTGGAAGCAATGGTGGGTGGTCCAAACTGTCGAACCCGCTCGGTACTTCGACACTATCCAATCCAAGGTCAAGAGAACTACCCCAGGCCAGTGAGATCATGGGAGAAGGATCAACAGTATGGCTTGGATGAGCTGACGGCAGAGGAGAGAAAGAAGGTTCAGGATGATGACATCCTTCTTTGGCGTCAGATCTTCCTCTACATGGTGGCCACCTACATCCGAAAAGCTCAAGGAGTACAAGAGAAGGTGGGGTTTGTGTTGGAACACCCGGCATCACCTCGAGACTACATGCCGGAATGTGTGTCAATATGGGATCAGCAAGATTGGAAGCTGATCAAGGAGGAGTTTGGGTTAGAAGAACTCACACTACAACAAGGAAGGTACGGAGGTGAAGCACCTAAACCTACTACGCTGGCCAACAACTTGGACTTGGAACCTCCTACACCGTGGACTTCAAGAATGAGATCTACGCGAGGAGAAGGAGACTCTAAGAGGCTGGCTAGGTGGGTGCCTGGGATGATGAACATGATAGCAGGAGCGTTGAGTCATCACTATGGAAGGAGACCTACCTCCTTGAAGGCTATGTCATGGGAGGACCACCTGAAGCACAACCACACTCCGTTCAGAAGAGACTGCAAGGTTTGTCAAGAGGCTCAACAACGACAACATCCTCACCGGCGCTGCCAACACCCACTTTGCGGTGTACTTTCTTTAGATACTACTGGCCCTTTTCATCAAGCAGGTGATGTGGAGGGCAAGGCGAAGTACATCTTGGTTGGAACCCTAACATGGTTGGTTCCGTGTGATTCACCTCTTCAAGAACCAGAAGATCAACCACTACCTGAAGGAGGAGCTCAAGAGATAGACGGGCTACTTCAAGAAGTCGAAGATGAAGAGGAGGATCGCGATCCACCACAACAACAGGATGGGCAGCATCTGGGGGAGGAAGTTGTGCAACAAGAACCAGTACCAGAAGACTTCAAGGTTCAAGTGTTTCGGATGGCGATTCCAATGGCATCAAAACACTCTTCGGAAGTTACTCAGGCGGCCATGGAATTCATCCTTCGACTACGGGCTGATGGGTACTTCATATCAAGAGTTCACACAGATGGTGGAAGAGAGTTCCTGGGACAGTTCAAGCAGTGGTTGACTTCGAGAGGAATCATCCACTCCAAAACCCCAGGCGACGACCCGAGAGCCAATGGTCGTGTAGAGGTAGCGGTGCAGAGTGTCAAGACGATGATTAGGAGAGTGATGATTCAAGCTGGGGCTACACCAGAGTGGTGGCCATGGGCGGTTCGCTACACCAACGAGCTGCTTAGAAATTCGAGAATTACAACCCCAGTGGAGTTTCCGGGTTTTTTGGAGGTGGTTCACACGAGGAAAAGAACATGGAAGAATCAACAGTTTGAGGCCGTGATGTCAAAGGTGAAGTACTTGTGCCCAGCATGGCATGAGCATGGGCATTTCATCCAAAGAGAGAATGAAAGACCTTCAGTGACGAGGTACGTTCTACGACGATTGGTGGAACCTACTACGGAAGCTCACTGGATTGCCTTAGAGAAAGAGGCCGAGGATGCGTTGACTTTGAGGAGAAGAATAAGAGGAAAATCGGCGATCAGAAGTTTGGAAGTTCAACTTGCTGACCGTCAAGGAGAAGTTGAGAAGCAGAACATCGAGAAGGTGATCAAAGAAGAGATGGACCACCTGGTGATGGATGACCTGGAGGCCTCAATGCTGGAGCTACCCATCTTGAACAAGCTCAAGAAGGTGGCTATGGAGGAATCAGTGAATGATGAGATCCTTCAAACCCGTGTGATCTCACCAAAGGAGGTTGCGAACAACTTGGAGGACTGGGATGCGGCGATTAAGGATGAGATCCAATCGCTGTTGGTCGAGAAAGAGGCACTCCGACCAGTGTCAAAGAAGGAAGCTGAGCAGTTGATGGTGAAGCAGAAGGAGTTGGGGAAGACTTTGGAGGTCATCCCCTCCAAACTAGTCTTTACCAGGAAACCGGCTGCACCACCGAAGAACTACAAGAATAAGATGAGGTGGGTGGTGTGCGGCAACTACGAGCTCAAGAAGGAGAATGAGGAGACCTATAGTGGAGGAGCGGACTCAGCCGCATTTCGACTGATGGTGGCGATCTCAGCTCAACGACAGTGGTGTGGTGGAAGCGTGGACATCAAGACCGCGTTTTTGAATGCCTACATCAACTACGAGCAGGAGGATGACTTGGTTCTCATCAAGCCTCCCCAATTTTTGCTGGAGAAAAACTATGTGGAGAAGGACGTGACCTACCTCCCACTGAAGGCCGTTTATGGCTTTCGACGTTCCCCTCGACTTTGGAGCCAGCAGCGTGACTTAGAGTTGGCCGGCTGTGAGATAGTCATTGAAGAGGGAGGGAAAAGGAGGAAGTTGAGTCTGACTTCGCTACAATCAGAACCCAACTTGTGGAGGATTTCAGAGAAGGCTTCTGGAATCAATGCATCACCAGTCTTGGAGGGACTGCTGATGACCTATGTGGATGACATCTTCATCACTGCTGAGAAGAAGGTGGTGGATGCGGTACTGGACAAGATCAGCTCAATGTGGACCACATCACCAGCAGAAAGAGTCAGCCAGGAACCAATTCGATTCCTGGGAATGGAGATCTCCAAAGAATGGAATCCAATGACGGAAAGTGAAGATTGGTACGTCAACCAGGAGTCGTACATCAAGGAGATGGTCAATAAGAATGAGGAGGTGAAGTTGAAGAAGATCCCAATCACGAAAGATCAGGCTTCTCTTTCGATCCCTGAGATCCCACCAACAGCTGAAACCATCAGAATGGCACAAAAACAAGTTGGAGAGTGCCTATGGTTGGTCACAAGATCAAGACAGGACATCATGTTTACAGTATCCAAAATGGGAAGTTTGATGACCAAAGACCCACAGAAGGTTGCAACTATGATGGAACAGCTGCTGGGGTATCTTAGGTCGACTGAGAGAGAAGGATTGATCTTCAAGAAGGGTCAAGCTGGCGAAAAGATCATCTCGGCCTACTCCGATGCTTCTTTTGCACCTGACGGAGAATGCTCACATGGATGCTCTATCATCACCTACAACGGCACCCCAGTAGTTTGGAAATCAAGCAGGCAGCCGATGGTGACCTTATCAACGGCAGAGTCTGAACTCATTGAACTGGTGGAGGCGATGGCTGCTGGTGAGTCGATAGCGGTGGTGATAGAAGAGCTACAAGAAGGTGTGGTGAAGATGGCTTGGTGTGACAATCAATCTACGGTGGCCATCTTATCCCAAGAGAATGGGAGCTGGAGAACGAGGCATTTGAGGATCCGCTCGTCTTTTGCAAGATCAGTGGTCCTCAATGGTCAATGGGCACTTCAACATCTACGAGGCCAAGAGATGGTAGCTGACATTGGGACTAAGGCACTTGCAGCAGTTCGACTCCAGTACTTGAAGGATCTGCTGTGCATTGGGTCCCAGAAGAAGATGGATTTAGATGAAGTAGTAGATCAAGAAGGTCAAGAAGTGAGAACGGCTATGAGAAGGACGGCGTCTACTACAACGATGGACGTGATGGCGGTTCAACAAGCACTACGGGCTCTGACTTTGGCTGTGGTGTTGGAGATCGCTAAGGCGTCTGAAGAAGGAGAAGAAGGTGAAGAGGAATCAACCCACAACGAGCTCTTTTGGTTCCTATGGATCTACACGATGGTGGTCATCTTCGTGACTTCGAAGATTCGAAGTTGGTGCGAGTACTTCTACAAGTGTGGAGCTTGGATCAAAGAGAGAATGAAGAAAAAAAAAGATAAGACTGAAGATGAGAAGGAAGTCAGTGAGGAAGAGGAGGTACCACGTCCTGAACTTCTTCAACCTTCACGAAGGCTTCGAGGACACGATTCTGGAGTATGTCAACTACCAGTGAAGAAAGGAGCAGCTAAGCAAGAAGCTGCAAAATCAGGGGGTGTTGAGCGACATGCTCCATCAACTGATGGGAATGCGGGTGCTGAAGTTCGAGTACAAGAGGCACCGAAGGTTCTGAAACCAGTTGAACCTCAAGTGGAACTTCCGTCAAGTTCAACTACCTTGAGGAGAATGACAATTGACCAAGTCTTCAAACCCTTGACAACGAAGTTTGGAGCCGTCTACCACACCAGCATGGACTGCAGTTATATCAAAGCCTCTCAAACCGGAAGTGTTAGGAGGTCCAATTTCTGCATTCGATGTTTCCAAGCACTGGAGAAGGCAAACAAGAAGATGCCACAAAAGGGCGATCCAATTATGCTGGAAGGATGGGGACGGGATTACCACGTCCAAGGTGGTTGCTCAATCTGTTTTGGAGCGTCGTTCAATATGTGCTCCCGATGCAGTAGTAACCATAGAGGAATGTAAGCAGCTTGGGTCAATAGATTTCCGGCTCTCACGATTGAAAATCGGGGGAGTGCAGGTGTTTTGGAGAGTGCACAAAATCAAGAAGTGTACCAAGAAATTCATTTCATGCAGTATCCAATAGAAGCACAGGGCATAAGACTTTGCCATTCGAAGCTGCTTTTGTGTCAAGCGAAAAAGGATTTCAAGCGGATTTCAGATCTTTAGATACATTTTGCCACCCGTCCCTGGACCTCGGATCTGTACATCCCAGGTGGCGGAGTATCATCATCTTCCAACCATTGAACTGATTTTCAGGTGTGTTGGTTAGTTTTAGGGAAGCTATACAGATTCATATTGATTATTGTATGTATATTTTTATATGTACATGGAAACTTCACTTTCAAACACTTCCAAGAAAAGAAACACTTGTTGTGTTTGTTGCAAGGCCACCGAGTTTGAAGACTTTACAAGGATTCGAAACAGCAAGTGGAGATCACACTGCGGATTTGGCAGATTCATTTAGACTCTGGCTAAAAATGCTACATTGTTCGTCTTTCAATTATTTCAAGAGGCATGATTCCAAATGTTTCTTTGATGCGCTGATATCCAGAAAATGCTGAGAATCGTTCATGGTCCAATTTTTCAAGGAGTATGAACGCATCAGTACACTCCAATAAACACTTGCAACAATTGATGTGTTTTTGTAGGTACTCAGTTCTATGGCATCATCTCACCGAGGTGATGTGGTTCTGGGCAGCACCAAAGAGGAATGCTGCGAACGTTTGGAATGTGCCACTTACAGCTGCTCCAACCCAGAGACTTGGCAGGATCCATGGTGGCTTCCCTAAGTTGCAATGGGTATTTCCCCATGGGTTACGTTGAAAGAAAAACCGACACATCTCCCCTGTTTAAGGTATAAAACCCTACCGAAACAACCCATCTATTTCCAGGTAGAGGACTCGAACAAAACGTCAGGAATCCTCATCAGCAAAACCGTTTGGATCTGTGAAGCCCACGAGTTGGAAGCAACATGTGATCCGAATTTCATCGCTTCAAAAGCTGGAATTTTTCGGGTAAGATTTTTGGTAAGAATCGCAACATGAGTCAATGATGAATCTTGAAACCAAACTGAAACATCTTGCTTGAAATTGAAACCAACGTGTTTATGCTTATGACCAATTTTTGAGTCTTGATCCCTTCGAAACCAACCATTTCTGACGACTGCTTCGGGCAATCTTCCTGATGATTTGAACAAAAAACTTCAATTCGGACAGCCCAAATCCACTTGGCGGCTTCAGACCATGAAACATTTGCTCCTCAGATGTGCGTGTTTTAGATTTTTTGCGTAGAATGTACGCTTCTATTTATTGTGTATTCGTCATGTACTATGTATATGTGTGACATATCCATATGCAAACTATTTTCCCGGTACAGACATCATTTGCCATCACAGGTGATGAATTGTTGATTTCAATTTGAATGTATGTTTTGAGGCCATGAGTATGATTAGTCAAGTATCGATATATGATTTTGAGGATATGATATATTTATAAATGCGAGGATGTCTAATTGGCCAGAGGTGATGACTGCAAAGGCTATCATGAAGATCATTATCATTATGTGCTATCCACGTTTATTGATACATCGCTTGATATGGTATCATATATTATGACACAGGCAATGCTCCAAGATTCTGCAATGTGTTATTATGCGTGATTTATCGGTATATTTTCAATACTGTATACTGTAATACTAGTTCTTTTGTTCATGGGCATGAGCAGTCATGTCCAAGATTATTTGATGTGATATGGTGCACTCCCATCTGAAACGCATTCTAACTCGTAATGCACTCAATTGTTATACGCACAGTGAATTGTACGTGTTAACTTGGACAGCTCCTCACTATACAATGTACAATGTGAGATTCATGTTGAACATGCTTCACGTATAAAATCATATCACGTTCTAAAATTTCAACTCAAAACATATCGCGTCAGCTATTTCATTTTATGATTTCTGACATAAATCGCTCAAACAAGACAATATGCGTATTATCTACATATATATATACATTATATTTCATTTTTTGATTTATGACATAAATCGCTCAAACAAGACAATATGCGTATTATCTACATATATATATATATTACAGTAGTATCATTTGACAAATGCAAAACATGCAACTTTGTGATGACATAGTTCATCTACATGTACTCGTAGTGTGTCAATGAACATCCATGCATCCTTGTAGCCCTTCATTGTGTTCAAGGCCCTCATGACGAAGAGCCCCAATTACAACGAAGATGGCACTCCTCGCTATGGCAGCACGGACGACGAGTGCTGCGTGCCTATGGCAGCAAAACCCAAAGTTGGTGTCGCATTGAAAGTGAAAATCAAGGAGTCAAGGTTTGGATTTTCACAAAAATCCAAACTTTAGTACCTGAGAATAGGAGTTGGAAGACCCGTTCGTTTTTTTCTTGGGAAGGTTTCTTGGCAGATGCAATGTCTGCGACCTGTTAGTTTCAAGGAGTGTAATAAGCCCAGACTCATTCTTTGACTTCATCCTGTGCTGAGATCAAAGCCCACCTTTCTCTGCTCGCTTAGCCAATGGACCCTGAAATAAAAGTTTGAACTTTATTTTCCCTACTAAATATGTACTCCCAAAAAGTTTAAAGTTCAGCCGCTTAGCCATTGGCCGAGTAAGTCTGGTGTGAACGTCAGCTCGCAAAGATACAAACCCTACAACACATTGCAAAAATACATGGCCCATGTGTTACCATCTGTCGGGGCAAACTATATCGACCTCAGCCAAGGTCACCCCGAATGGTGGTTTGGTAAGGGAATACTCCCAACATGTCCTTAATTCAGGTTTAGTCAGGAAGTACAGTAATTTGTCCAGAGATGGTGTAAGCATCTAATTGTTTGGACCCATTTGAGCAGGGATTTTTACCCTGGTTGTTGAGATTATAAGGGGGGTCGTATACAGCCAACTATATAGAATACTTAATTTTTTCAAGGGTTTTGAAAGCTGCTCATTTGCTACCATCTTTTGGTTCTCAAAGAGGATCAAGAGCATTCTGATTCTCGAGATCAAGTGGTGCAGTTGATTTTCCACGTTTTTGTGACGTTTTGCTAATAGTAGGGCCTATTTCTCATGATGTTTCAGGTCATGGACCTTTTCTAAGTCACTGAAACATCATCACTAGCAACTCAGCCCTGATGCCTCGAGGCTGGCAAATACTGCAAGGGCTTTGACTGCCAACCCAGCGAGGAGCGTTCTTCAAAAGAACGTTTGGAAGAGACATGTATAATGTATGTGTATGCATGACTGGACTGGATTGTGTTACCTACTATTTCAATGTGAGTGATTTTGCTCATGTTGTTTTATACTGGCTAGGACATGTCTTTCTTGCAGTGCTCTGTAAATACTCCATAATCGACCCATTCAGTATTTTCTGGAAGGTTTCTGGTGGAGTTCTGATTTCCACGTATCAGGAAGGTCTTTCCCACTTCGTGTCTTTGAATCGAAATGGACACCATCACTGTGATGACTAGCATCAAGAAGAGATATGAGATCATCCTAAATCCTAAATATGATACTCTAATCACAAGGGACCCTATCCACTACATAACACCCCTTGGACCAGCAGACTTTCCTATCATCCACCCTTTCCATCCCATTGCGGAGATCGCTGGCTGAAGGACTTCGGATTAAAACCTGGAGCTGCTAACATCTTGGGCAACAGCAAAGAAGCTTGCTGTGATGCCTCTCGGTTTTCATGTTTTATTTTTTTCACCATGGCAGTGTAGGATTTACCCTTCTGGCCATTTTTCGGGGGATTCAAGATGCTTGTATGGAAAATCTTGTTGCGAACGAGGGGAAAACATAGTCCAATGTGGTTCAAGTGGTCAGTCAGCTTCCCCACCCCTTTTCGGGTCAACCACCTGGATGAGTCAATCATTGAGAAGTTAGAGGGAGATTAGAGGTAAAGCCAAAGGTGGGACCCTTTTGCGCCATATCATATAGGATAGTCCCCACAAACACGCCAGATATATATATATATAGAGATTTAATATATTTATATATATACATAACAACTTCACCCTTTGATCAGAAAGATACCTCTCACACATCTGAACGCTAAGACACGCCAGTCAATCCTATTTTCTTTACAGGAGTATACTTACTCATGTTTACCTACTGGAAATCTTCCAAGCATACCACGTATCACCAGCCGAGGTTAAAAAGTGCGATACCTTTGAGTGTCCAAACAACACCCAGTGGAAACCCAATCCAGCGGCTGTGGTAGGCGTGGATCAACTTGGATCATTCTTGGTGGGGCTGTGCATTGGTGGATGTAAATGTATGATCTAGGTTGCTAGTCAGCTAAGATGGCATATAGGAAACTTTTTGACGTTGAAGCCAAGAGGTGGTTATTTCGGTGCCCAAACGGCTCCAGAAATGTCGTTTGTTGATCGACCTCTCGGCGGAGATGATTTCTGTGAGTATCCTTACAAATTTCAACAAGAAACAAAGATTGGTAAGATTTCAATGATACAAGAGTCCAAGAACACATCTCACATAAGTGTAATATTATGGGTGTTTCTTGAAATGCCGTCAGCCTAAACATCAATATCTCAATCTCATTCAAGTTTTATGTATGGAATTTACAAGTCTGTTGTAATCTCGAAGAGGAAATCAAAAGGTCAACTTCCCGTCTCCACCTTGGTTGCGGATGTATATAACTTACCGCATTTTTTTGGGCCAGGCAGCACAAAGGAGCAATGCTGTACCAAGTTCCGGGCCTCAATTTTTATCTCCACTTCTACACAGCCCAAAAAACAAAGAACAAGTAGGGTGGTACTACTGTGAAACCGTTTAGATTAGGTTTTTTTTTCGTTTCTGGGCGGTCAAAAATGATATGTTTTTCTGTGAAGTTTCGAAGAAATAAAAAACAGGCCTTAGGCCTTGGAGTTCCCTATCCTCAATTTGGCACCCCCGAAAGGAACGTGTGACCACTTGGCTTCGATGACATAAGTCCACCTGGATGGATTTTTAGGGTTTTCCCATTTTGGGAATCCGGGACTTTTCGCTATGACGGAGAGTGGTTGCTTCTAAAGTTACCTGAGAATCCTACAGACCACCAAGGCACACCACCAATTACTCTGCAACTCACATTGCACCTCTGAACATTGAATAAATCTGGAAGATGAGTTAAGTCTAAAGATGAGTTTCTTTTCGCTGTGCCGTTGGTGTTCTGGGAGTGTCAGCATTGGACGATGCTTGGCTTCCAAGGATCATGTGCTCCTCCTACACATGCAGCAAAGACTCCCTTCAAAAGAAACCTGGTAAGGCACGCGGCTGATAGGGTAAAAGGCACCTCCAAAAAAAGGGTTGGGTTAGAAAGATGATTTTCTTATTGGAGTTGGGTACCATGTCACTTTTGGGGAGTATACGGTATATCACTTCCATGGGAGGCCGCAATGCAGGGCTCAACCGATGAAGAGTGCTGCGAGACGAAATTTTGTTCCGCTTGGACTTGTAGCGATGCCACCAAGTGGGTGCCTTGTCGGACCAGTGGGAGCACCTTTGCCAAAGCCTGGCACTTTGGGAGCATTTCCACCCGAATTATGATCGAGCCTTGCATCTTTTGGATGTTTCGGATGTGTTGGATGTTTCTATGTGACTAGTTCTGTTGGCTAATATTGTGACGTCTTGGGAAGGTTGCTGCAACCAAAGTCAAGAATTGATGGATAGCTGGATGGATCTTTGGCTGGCTGGACGTGGATGTACTGACAACTAGAGAGAGACCTTGGCTTTGATACCTGACAAACACATCAAAACTAGTCTGACTACAATATGTAAAAGGTCATTGGTCATGAAAGCTACTTACTATTTAGTGCCACCCCCAAACTGCAGTAACGCTGTTGAGGTGCATTTGTCCAACCAGCATGGGAAGACGAACCTGGAACGTCGTGGCTTTTCAGATGAAGAATGCTGTGATAAAAAGTACCTCGTTACCGATGATTACCGGGTGAAGGATGGTGAAGGATGAGTCCAGCAGCTGAGCTCTATCCCAGAAGTCTGACCATAAAAACTAGAGGTAGTTAACGTTTAGTTAACCATGTGCTACCGGGTTCGGACAGATTTTCATAGATGTTCAAAGCAAAATTCCGAACAACAAACACGGGTACTATATATTCTTTTGGATGGCATGTAATGCCTTCACAGTTTTGGGTTTCCAAGTTAGATATGACCTCTCACACGATTGGCGCTGGGTTTTGTAATGGATGTGCGGATTAGACTTCGACATTGTAGTTTTCTTGTTTGCGTATATATATATATATGATTATATATAAAGATATGTGATATAGTTGTTCATCCTTTTCGGGCAATTTTTGCCATTATTGAAAGTATTCAGAACTGGTCAATCTTTGTCACTTTTTTCTCATTTTGTGAAATATGAGTACGGATTGTGTTTATCGTAGTTTTTCACGATATCTTTCCATATCTTCAAGTAGATACACTTCGGTAAACTAATGTAGCCATGTTGGTTTACCAGAGGGTAGTCCTGGATTTTCCACTTGGTCGACCTATGAACAAAACAACAAAAACAGGTTCTGCCTGGCAGAAACTTGCGATCCAGCCACCCAGTGGAAGGCCAAGGAAGGCGTGAAGCTTCTGAGACCTGTTGGTCAGCGAGATCGAGTAAGGTGATCATCAAACGGAAGATATGACGATAAGATACAGGATTTGTATATATTTGTATGATATTTACACATTTTAATGTGTATTTTGTGAACATATATATATATATAGATATGTTAAATGATGTTAAATGTACTGATAGTCAAAATGAGGAAAGTAGATGGTGCAACTTGCAACATAGGACGTTCATCTACTAGCTGGTGTGTTTGGCTCATGATCAAATCACCGTGTTAGACATATGCGACAGATGTTTTTATGCCATATGACCATGTAATATCTATTTATATTACATCTTCCTGTTATATGTCTGCTCAACTTATAGGGACGTTAGGTGATTTCACCCCAATATCTTTTATGTGGAGGGTTTTTCGAGCTGAAATGTTATGAGTTGACCAGTTTGCAAAGGCAACAGTTTTTTTTTGTCAGGTGGAGTCTTCATGGGAGTCCTAACAGCGTACAAATTGAATGGATTGATGAGAATCCGGAAGTGATGCATGGATATAATGATGAAATCGTTCAATGCTGGCGCACAAATAATTTCATTGCTTTGGTTTGGGCATCTATTACTCAATCAAGCGGGAAAGACTTGTCTCAAGGAGGGTCTGAAGTTTTAATCATTGGCACAACAATCGTAATTTCAATTGCTTTGTGCTACTATATGACTACATATGACTATATGTCTACAAGAATGTATACTTGATATATTTGATAGAGTGTCAGAGTGTGATCCAGGATTTAGAGACACATCATATATCTTGATCCCCTCAAGTTGGTGAAAGTGTTTGGCCACAATAATGTACCACATCATGATATATAGTATATACATCTACATTCACATATTGAACATTGTCAACTAGTGGAAGGTATCTAGACCTTTTTGTGAATGGTGAGTCGTTTTGGGACGGGCCAAAACCCTCCCGTGCGGGCATGGACCATTACTGAATCACCATACTAAGAATATTTGGGCCTAAACTGGCTCAACCATCCACTATGACACTGGCTTTAAGTCATTCTTATAGGACAACGATTTGATTTAGCTTACTGGGTATTCATGGTATTATACGGATGCTAAGAAGCTATAAACGATAATCCATTTCTTTATTCAAACCTCATCCAAGTCCCAGACTCCTGACATGTTCGGGTTCTTTCAGCACCCAGAAGTGGCTATGCTCAAATTCCAGCAAGGGTGGGTTAGAAAAAGACACTGGACTGGCACTGAACATCCCCGCATAGCGGCTGCAGACATGGAGAAGATTCAGGGAAGCACAAAGGAGCAGTGCTGTGAGAAGATCTACTGTGGCTCGGCAGATCCACCTTTGCTATTGGAAGTTTGGTGGTTCCCGGGAGTTTGCAAGCTCTGCCCGTTGTTAAGAGACATGTGCCCCTCATACATCATAGCACATATACATCCTAATTATATACCAGATAGCATTGTCTAAAAGCATCTGGCTATATTGGACTCTAGATGATCCAGGTGCTGTATGATAATATTCGCTAACATTTTGCCATCAAACGCTATTATTTCGGCATCCCTTCGTCTATTGCATTAGATTCCTTCAACAAGAAAACCACGACCCAACAGCAGCCACCTTCCAGCGAAGGTGATGACTTCCGATGTGATACTGATGTGAATAACACAGGCGTTGGCACCCAATGGTACCTTGGATTAGCCGATGGGACCACCAGTCAGGTGTTGGAAGAATTTGACCTTCAAAATTTTCAGGTGAAGGAAATAGTTCGGAGAACGGTGCTGCTTGTCTTGATGCTGCTGGTGATGGATGGTGGCCACCAATTTTTTGAGGGACCATGTCAATGTTGATCATGATACTGTCCTACCTCTCTGTTGTTACGCATACCTCCTTGATGACGTGCTTTCATTAACATCCCCGAGGTTTAACATAGCCCCTGAAAAAAGAATGCTTGGAAGACAACTTTCCTTTTGGGATTGTAAATGTTTCAGAGGCTATCTTACTTAAACATCCAGGGAGTAACGACCTGACCTGCGATGTGGGACCCAGGTATAAGCGCGTGGACACCAACATCTTCAAGTGGCAAGGAAGTACCAATGAGGAGCCGACAACGTTGGGAGTGTTGGGACTTTCATGTCCTTTGGTCATCTTTGGTCATATGTCATTGATGATGAGAATTAATAAACATGTATGTATGTGTGATGTGTATATAATACATATATCAATATATACACATGTACACATGAGATATGCAAGATAATATGAATAGTGCACCTCTCATAGAACCAGACCAGCTGTTTTTGATACCTTGAAGTGGGCCTTGGAATTGGTCCCCTTTTCGGTCCTGTCATTTCAGCGAAGCTTTTCTTGGTCCTGGTTCATGAGCACGCGATATAAATGAGTGGGAGTGGCAGCCGGGTTTTGTGTGCCTGTAATGGAACTTGATGGAATTTGCAACTAACAATGGCTGAAAGCTGCGGCCACATCTTTTCTCTCACGAATGCCAGGAGTGCTGCATGCCCATTTTCTGCAGCCAGTACACCACCAGCCACCCCACTCGCTGGACCAGGCATATCACTTCGAAGGGGGGTGGCTTGCTGTCACATCTCACACGTAATCCTTTCTGGTAGTCGGTACTGTATGGCTACTGTAGAGGAGATGATCTTTCCCTGTGCCAGGAAGAAGGACCCCAGTGCCAAGGGCAGCACAGACGTGACGTGGGCAGCAGATGTTGAGTTTCAGAGACGTTGTTGATTGTTTCTTTTTTATGTCTTTTTCATGGACTTGTTCAGAGCACCAAATTCGCGAGGGAGTAGCTGCGCTTTCTCAAGCTGTCCAGCCTGGAAATCCCACCAAATTCTTGTTCCCAAACTGAGTCTGTGCCCATCTTTCCAATCTGAGGGTGAGTGCTATGATGCTCTCCTTTGCTCCGACTATTGTTGCGACAAGCAAGCAGGCACCACGGAATCAAGTAGAGACAATGTGAAAGTTGATAATTTTTGTGGACCAACTGCGGGAAGCTTTACAGTTTGACAAGGATTGCAGCATAGTTGTCATTTTGGTTACAATTCAAGTTCCATCAGATGGGACCTAGATCATTGTGATCCATGAAATTTTTGTTGCAAATTCGCCCCATCAAAGACATGCAGATAGAAAACAAACATCATTTTCCATGTCATGTTCCAGTTAAGGCTTGCACAATGGGTGCTACAAGATGGGCCCTGCATAAATGGGAGTCCCATAACTTTGAACGCGCCATTCGCGAGGCCTGGAGCATCGGCCCAACCCTGAAAAGCATCAGGGAAGCACTGATGAGGAGTGCTGCGTGAAGTCCAGTTGAGTCCAACTGGTGCCCCCCGGGGAGGGAAGATTCGGGGGGATGGGGGAGATGGGGATGGGATTGGTGAAGAAATGTAGGGATACATGTGCTATGCAGCTCTTTTTTATGTTCTTGTTTTTTGGGCTATGACGTTTGGATTTATCATCTAATCTAAGCCCAAATCATATTGATGCTGATTTGATGATCAAACAATTCATAACTACTGTTTGATTGTTGTTTGGCTCTGCAATGCCTTAAAAGGCTTTACCGTATACCTTTTTGACTTGGTTGATCAATGATATACAGTATCAAAGCAATTCACCTTAGAATCTTTGTCGGAAGAAGATGTCCAAGTTGGCTGGCTTGACCATCAACAATGCTGGATACATTAGTTGAATTCTTTCAAGCAGCAACATGGGCAACGGTTTCAAAAGCAACCCCCCCGTGATGAACAGTTGGTATTGTTTTGTGCATACACGAGATATCATAGATATGATACTTTCCCAGAAAAAAAACATGTCAATAGATGTCAATAGGATCTCCATGACCTGAAGTTAGATTTTTTGCATTCTTTTCAGCAAGGGACCTAAGGACCTAAGGTTTTTTCAAGGTATTCCTTCTTCACCACCCTGCTAGCTGGTAGACAACCATTCTTTCCAAGCCACAGGTGAACCCACATGAACCCTGACGCCAGATGTCAGACAAAAAAAAGCGAGCATGGGACGTTTAACCCCAAAATCAAAATCCTAAGTGGACAATTTGTTGTTTGGGCTGTGACCCAGCGGATCTTTACATTGAAGTGCTGGCCAGCTTTGGTGTTTCAGATGTCAAAGACGTTCAGAAGGGCTTGGATTTTTTTGACAATTTCCTAGAGAGATGATACTTTCACAATCTTTCACACCATTTTTACAGCTTTGGGAATAGAAATAAAGTGTGGACACTCTTGTTTTGAATCGACCAGGTGGGGATGCACAAATGAGGAAACAAACAACTAACCATCAACAGGAGCAGGATTTGAACTCTCAGATATCAACAGATATGACAGCTGACCCTTGACCTCAATCCTCATAGATTGATTTGAGAATGGCACATCGACCTCGGTATCAGTTTTGTTTCAACAACTGCTCATCTTGATATTGTCTAAGAAATGACTTAATGAAAAAGGCATATTTTGATAAGACAAATTCGTTTTTTCGGGGATGTAAGTTGTGATTGGGGGAAATTCCCCTACAGCTTTGTCGTGCTGACGTTTGGAATCCGTGAAAATCCCTTGGGAAGTTTGGAGGATCAGCTTTTCAAGGCCAAGTTGCAACTCGCATGGGATGCAGGGGAGAAGTGATACATTCTGATAGATGTATTAGATGAAACATGGAAAAATATGAAAAAATGATATCTTCCTTAGCTGTTTGTTCCTCAAGGGTTTTGGAATTTCTATCTGGAAAGGTCTGCTGTTTGGAATGTATCATATGGGACCCTTCCTTGGGTCGCCAACATTGTCGTATGGTGTCGTTACAAGGCGGGGGAACCAGGTTGCAACGCCATCCTTTTACCCAAGAATTTGAAAGAGACTCATAAGCATAACAACACCCAAGTGAAACTTCACGAAGCGTTATACAGTGTAATCACATAAAGATTTCTAGCGATTATGCATGATTATGCTCACTCATTATGTATATACATACATATACCTATAATTGCCCCATTCTGCTCCCTTGATTGACCTAAATGTATGGGAAGAATGGGGGAACACATACTGTACAACTCAAGTGCGCTGTGGAAAAAAATCAACTGGATTCCCCTCACACTTACAGCGCGCTGCACAGCGCTGTCCAACAAAGCATGGCTGCGACGGAGCGCGTCAAAGCTATGGAAATCGCCTGTGTTTTCAGCATCTCGGCGTCAAGCCCTTGGCCAGGAAAAGATCGATGAGTGTATAGAGATTTAAGATTTTTGGAGTGAGAGTCTGAGGAGAAAAAGAGATGCCTTTTTCAGCTTTACACCATTTTTGTAGCGGAGTTGTCTATAGCCTGTATGTTTGATTCAATTCCAGGTTCCCACATTCCCAGTGCTTTACCAGTCAGATGCGACATAGGTAAATCCACCCATGTGATGAAAAAGTCACTGGCTGCACCCTTAGCATGTGTGGAAAAAGTTAGGTCCTGATGATTATCAGAAATATGCGCAAAAGGCCTTGGGCCTTGATTGAGTGTTGGCATGTTGAAACGCTCCGCTAAACTAACATAGCTGGCTGGGAAATGGACCCGGATTGAAGATGTATTTCCTATTGAACATGGGGATAATCCATTGCTATGTTAGTTTACCAGAGGGTATCCTGAATGAATTGCATTTCTTGGCTTGGGCATTGTAAAAGGAATAGTTTTGAAATATGGCATGTTGAATAACAAGTTGTTGGTAGTGTCACTCTTGGTTTTGTTTCAGCAACACTCCTGAAAAAAGGCCATCACTATATCATTAATTATATCATTGTTGTACCAGAAGTCACTCATGTCATGATTTATTCAAACATCAGCCAGACTGCACACGTCAGACACATCAAAGTACCCAAACCTTCGGAAGAACTAAGAGAGATAAGGGGTTGCAAGTTTGGATGCCTTTTGCATCATCTCCAGGGATATGTTTATTGCGGGGAGCATGGATAGTCTACTACTTCTCGCCACAACATTTGCAGACGTCATTGCCATGTTTCCAGAGTCATCAGCCTAATGAAGCAACAAAAACAACCATGGAACACCTACTCATGGAGTATTATTTGTTGGAAATCTTCAAACTTTCTTCAGGACTAATGGCCCCAATACCAAAAAACGGCTGGCAGGTGGGTCATCCCGATGGAGAACTGGCAAAGGGTTTCCAGTACAGCGGCAGTTATTGTGGTGCCTTGGCAAGGTAATCACTTGGGCCAACCACCGAAGGCCCGAATGGGCGCTCCCAGGCTGTGTATAACATTGCATGGTGATTTCCAATGGCAGCTCATGTGCTACCAAAATCAGGACACCTTCAATGCCTTTAATTTTCAAGTTGCAAATTATAGAAGACAAGTATAGACGGAGCAAGTAGCTATGTACAAGGGAAGAAGCTTAAGCTTAGTCCCAGAGTATGATGGGAGATGTTCAATCACATCCTTTTCATAGTGATTCAGGCCCTTGGTCCAGAGGCGACCTTCAGACACATTTTTTGTCAGTAATCGAGTGAAGCACCTGATGTTGGTTCACAGCAATGACTGGGATTGGTAAAAATTTGTTCTTTTGAAAACTATACCCTGCAGGCAGAAAAGTTTCTAGATGTGCTGATTTGCTTTGAGTGTTTGATCCTACTTCTGCTGAGTGGTGATGGCTTGCTTTCCCAACCCACCAGGGTCAGTAGTTGGACCTGTTTCACTGGCCATCCCACCGACTTATCTCACTTCATCAGGTCGCAACATTGAGAAGATCTATGAGAAGGCCGCCGCCACCACCACCACCACCACCGCCACCACCACCACCGCCACCACCACCACCACCACCACCACCACCACCACCACCACCACCACCACCACACAACAACAACACAACACAACACAACACACACACACNACACAGACACACACAACACACAGACAACACAACTACGACTAACACGTACAACNCNCNCNCACNCNCACNCACNCACACACNCCACCACACACACACACACACACACACACACACACCACCACACNCANACGCACACACACACACACACACANAACAAGAACAACAACAACAACACCAACAGCAACAGCAACACCAACAGCAACAGCAACAGCAACAGCACCACCACCACCACCACCACCACCACCACCACCACCACCACCACCACCACCACCACCACCACCACCACCACCACCACCAGCAACAACAACAACAACAGCAGCAGCAACAACAACAACAACAACAGCAGCAACAACAACAACAACAACAACAACAACAACAACAACAACAACCGTAACACCATGTAACAACTCTTTTCGCAGTTGATGACTTGAGCTCTGCTAGTTTCATTCTCAGAAGTCTTAACATAGAAACCCAAGATTATTCATGATTTCAACAAAGAATGACCGACACTGTTGATATCTCACCTCTGGCAATGAAAGCAGTTTCAATAGAACGAACCTGGATCTTCACTGCAGCTGGTTGCGTATCTTAAAACGACATCATGTTATATATACCTTTTTACATACCCAGTGACCGTTTTTTTTTGGAACCCGTTTTTAAAGCTGTTCGTTAAACATCCCTTCCCACCCATCCGATCCAAACCTGATCCGAAAGAGGCAGTGGCACATGGAGTGGTACCCAGTTTGAAGGATGCGGTCTCCGCCTTCCAACAGGTTCCAACAAAACCCCCGACCCCGGTGATGGAAAAAAACGACCCGAAACAAAGTCGGGAGGTTTTTGTTTGGTACGGAGACGTTTCTTTTGTTTTCGTATGGAAATCTAAATATACCAGTACGTTTAGAAATTTTAGAAGTAGTTGCTTGCAAGGGAAAAAAAAGACCACTGCCGTTCTTTTTTAATTATAATTATATAGAAGCGATATTGTGGTGATGTAATTGGTTTGAAAGGTCTGGAAAAACTCTCCAGAGACATAGTGACTGCATGTTGTTTAGATGGTGTTGAGGGATTGAATGCCCACAAAATGTCTTATTATACATAACTGTGTATATATTTTACAAATATGATATGCATCTACCTTCCACGCAATTATTTCATGGACTTGTGGTACAGGGATGGCTGGCCAGGTTGCCACCTCGCCAACTAAACTGTTTTGGAGGCATCCCATGCCGTGATTTTCACGGGTTTCTTCGTGCTGCATCAGAAGGGTGCCGAGGTGTGCATGGGAAGATGGGTGGTGTGATCTGAATGGGTTTGAGGATAGTTCAAGCAAGATTCAGATGAAAAAATGTCTTGACAGAATAAACTAGCCTGTAATTCAGAAATTGCATAAAAGAAGTTATATGTAGTAAGAATATTTAAGCTGGTATGGTCATCCAATCTCACCAACTTTCCTGGAGTAACGGGACGTGCGCCATCACTGAGTCTACAGGAGCGGTGAAATTTATTACCTGGTACCCTGAATGATCTGAGTGACCCAACCATTGAATTTCAAACATTGAAGGTATATGAACGTAAAGGTGTATATATATATATACATAATATGTAAATTGTCGTGTCTTGACATACAACCTATTTTTACAACTACAAAGACATTAATTATGCTACTACTTCCATACGTATACTCTTATTTATCATCACCTCCTTGAAAGGGATTTTACTTCAAAGCTACCTATACTACTTGTTTGGATCAAAAAAAAACAACCAACAAAAAACACGAAAAAACGCCACCGCAAGAAAAGGCCGGGACTCAAAATGATGGGTTTCCTGGATTTCCCGATTTCCACTTCGACCATTCCATGTTTTCCAGGGACCGAAAGGCGCCCTGGGCGGATGTGAAACCGATGGACCTTTGGGTGCCTTAGCGGTCTTACGAGCTCTTTGTGCTCGAGGACAGGTTGTTGTTTCTTTTTTTTAAAGGTGAAAGACTGTGGATATGAGAGGATTTTGATTTGAGATATGAGATACATATATTAATAATATATATATGTAGATTTGGTATGTGTATATTATATGATGTAATTGTATAATGTATATATATATATATACGATATGATATGTATATAGTATATATTATATATGTTTCACGTTTCACATTTTTTGAATGTAATGTGCATTGTACATTTGTAATAGTATATGATATATCTATATGTCGACTGACAGGTACATATAATTGTGAATCATGTAGGTGATATATCTATACGTCGATTGATAGGTACATAGTAATAGTATAGTATGACGGGATATACTGTCTACAAGTGTATATATATATATACGTATACACCCATTTCAATTTGCACCGCGTAACGATGCTACCAGTCAAAGCCGGAATTGACACTAGAGGTTACCTGGAAATGGTTTCACACTGTGTCAATCACATCGTTAGGTTTGGAAAGTTGAACTTGTGATCTCTGGCGACTCGCTAAGTCTTTTTGTTGTATGATAGTTCATTGCATGTTCCTATCGATTTGGGAAGCAAACTAATCAAAGTTGTAACGACCTTCTTGTCGATTTGACACGGCTAAAGGACGGTAAAGAGAGAGTTTATGGTCAATGAAATGGATTTCCTGAAGGATTGCACTGATTATCATCAGGTAATATGTCTCAGATGTCTTTTGTTATTACAGATATTTGCTCTATCCAACACATGCTTGGTGAAGTCCAAGTTGCTGACCGGCTGATCGGCCAGGAGTTTATGTTTCCTTGTTCTGCGATGTCCACAATGGTCCTGTGATCCAGATACTCAGTTGCCTGCAGATGCAAGAATCACAAGCCGAAACGGATGTGTTTCCAAAAACGTCACCACCTCGCAATTTCTGGTTTGAGATGTTGAACATATTAGTTTATTACTACTTTTCCAAAGATCCACATACTTAGGACCTAGGACCCAATGTTTACACCTGTTTTTGGTGGGGGAGCTCCCATTTCAGGGGGTCAAATCCTCGTTTGGTTTTGCGTGTTTGGATGATATATCGCCACTAGTAGACAGAGCGTACCGGCCTTATCTAAAGGCCAGCATTGTACGTTTTCCTATTTGCATGCCTGAGATCAATAACCACCAGCGACATATCCTCTGTAGGTGATTCGCAACCCTGAGATGAGTTGGATTTTACGTCTTATTGGCAACCCAGGATGGCAACCATTTTTTTCCAAGGATGCTGTGTGGCAAATTCCGAGAGAAGCCTTCGTCACAACGTTCGGTCACAATTTGATAATTTGATCATAGTTTCCAATTGTGAAGATGGCTGCAACAATCTTGCAACGCAAGTGGATGAGATTGTTTCTTGTTTTGGTCAGCACATGGGAACCTGGAATGACCTCAGCACACACGGCAATTTTCACGATTCACTGGATATATTTTTTTCCATCGGTCTCCTGAACTGAACCAAGGAAGGCCTATGACACAATGATGAAATTCTTCGAAGAGACAGACCCAGGCCCAAAAGAAGGGCCTTCAATCAAATCCATAGGGAGTGGTTGAGTGCTTCACGTGAAAAATCCTCATGCTATACTTTAGATGTTTGATTTGGGCCGAGACGCACACAGTTTCTGAACAGGAATGGAAACATGTGATTTCATTGCGAATGTGTGAAATCCCACTGCTCGAACTAGATTTGTAATCGATATATATAAGAGGAGTGGTACTTAATACGATTGATCAACACACACATTGCATACACCCCTGCCATACATACACAATGCTCTAGGCTGTTTTATTTATCTATTTTTAACCACGGATCTTCCGGCAGGTTGCAGTCTACAATCAAGAATCAATAATCTGCCATACATACACAATGTGTGGTGTACATACAGATTGTCTACAGAGAAATGGACATATCATATGCATATGCATAGACACTACTGCCCTCGAATGGAACATGTGATCGACTAACAGACTGAGATACTTCATAAGATTTTCAACAGAGGTATGACAGACTTGCCAGTAGCAGCCAATCAGCTGGGTATGATGTGAAACATCCTGCACACCACATTGTCCTGGGCATTTCTTAGCTGCATTCTTATGGCTTCCCTTCAATCAATCAGGCTTCTGGCAATGTTTGCAAACCTTCAGCCGTTGCCTGAACTTCGTCACTGCGGAGAATGTCATGGAAAGCGAAAAGAAGCAGGAGGCATGGCCGGGGTCGGTGCCAGGTTGAAGCGAGGATAGGAGTTATGCGCATTATATGTTGTAGAGAATTATTGCGTGTTTAGTTGTCTTAGCATATGACCTTATACAGTATATCCTTACATTATTGTATTGTTGTTTGTTTCGTGTAAGATTTGGAAGGATTGAAAACATTGACTGATTTGGATTCTCATCGTATGAAGTTGATAATTTTAGATTGGGGCTGAAGTCTCATTGGTTGAGGTATGGTCACTGCATGTGTGATGAAGTTTTTTTCTATGCTTTTGGCAAGTGGTCTAGCTAGTGGTGAGCCACTTGCTGTTTGGTTATTGGACCCATTCGCAATCCTTCTGAAGGAAACGACCAAGTAGCATGCAGAAGTTTCATTCTTAGACGAGCCATGGGTCCTACACACGAGCAGTAATGAAACGCCCCAGTTGTTTTGTTTGAACATCGACTTTTGACCCCGATGAGTGTTTCTGCTGCAACTTCAGATAGGTCATCCAGAAAAACTTGATAGAATTTTGTTGTTAATCCACTAGCATTTTGGACATTCAGCATATTAGCCAGTGCATGTGAAGCCAATATGTATCGACTCCAGCTTTATATGATGGAATATGATCGATATCCATGTGAGCAATGAACAAAAACCCTGGGTTGTTTAGACCCAGTTATTTTGGGAGGATTATTTCACAAACCATGAAAGAAGGATCACAAATAAAACCAACTGATGTCTTTCATGGTTTAATCGTGGCACTTTGGATCCCAATGGATCCCAGGTTTTTGGGACAGAGATCCTTAGCCCATTGGAGGCGAGATGTGGTTTGGAACAACCAGGGATTGATGAAATGTGGAGACACCGGGGAATTTCAAATGTATATAGTATATAACCAAGAATAACCAAATGCAACGAAAAACAGGGGCGTTTTTTGTACATGGAACATCCTGATCCAGGATCCTACTGTCCCTTTCTGTTGGTGAATATGAGGAGTTTTCATCATCTAGGAGCTTAACTTGATGGAACTTGGCAATGAAAAGCCCACCGTTTCAATAGGGGAAATCTACACGACATCTACCAATGTGTTGGTTGTTTTGTTTCATTTTGTTGTCTTTTCTTGCGTGTGTCTTGTTTGTTTGCTCCATGGCCATGTCATCTAAACCTAGTTGCCTGCACATGAAAAAGGGTGGTTGGAAGTTGGAGGACGACTTTCCTTCCCACGGGGATTTTTTGTTTTTGACAAGCTCTGCTAGTTTTTGGGAGGCAAAATCAGCAAATCATATGCAAACCACCTTAAAATGTCATTACGGTGTCCAAAACATATTGCATCCGGGCACGACCTAAATGAATGACATTCTTCTCTACACATTAAATGATAGACGCTCCAAAGAAAAGAGGTTGTAGAAGCGAGACAAATACCGGCGCAGTCCGCCCCCCTCTCCCAGACCTGAATTTTCTGGCAGCTTTAAAGCTACTGAGTCCTACATCAAGTTATCCAAGAGTTGTATTGGGTGGTTTTGTATGGTATTCTGGCATTATTCTGGCATAGATGGTATATGCCCTCCGGGGAACAAACATAATCCGCTCCCAAGGCACTTTAGAAGATGTTTTCCTTTTCCCCAGGTGGGATATGTTAGTTCCCTGGAGGGTGTATTGCATGTAAGTTGCCTTCGAGTCCAGTTGTTTTTTTGAGAAACTCCACAGTGAGGAGCGGAGCTTGTGCACTGCCATGGAACTTCGAAAAGCTTTGGAGAAGGCCTGGGGCTCGATACTTGGCCAACGACCAAAGAATCGAAGCATGGTGTGCAGGAAAAATAAACCGAAAGAAACAACTAACATGGGTATCGGCAAGGATTTCAAACTTCAAAAAGAATTGTCAAAGAGGTTCATGAAATTGTTGTTTTCCAGGTTCAGTTTTTTTTTGTGAAGGCCGGTATTGTCGGCTGATCATTCCCAACGTTCAGAACATCTAGATCAAAAATCCAGCTCTTTCAGCCTATGGTTTCAGGACATTGTGCCCCGTGGATACGCTATTTGCACTAGTGGCTTGGCTCCAAAAATGCTCCAAACATTCCAGAGGGCTGTTCTGGAAAGGCAACAAACCTACGTAGTATACATATAATTGTGTATGGTATAACTAACGTCTGGTATGAGACCAGTGTGCGTCCCAAGAGCAACTTCCGATTTTTGGGATGCAAGTGGAAAAAACGATAATGAATGCTGTTTTTTATTTGGCATCTTCGGGTTTTGGTCTTTGTGTTCAAAATATTGTTCGACTATTCAACAGCCGAGATGCTGATAGGGCACGGAGCGAGCAGTTGTTTCCCAGCCACTGCTTGGATTGATTGGATCTTGTATCTCAACAAGATCCACTGGCTCAGTTATCACTCGATTTCTTTTGATAGTTATTGATATCCCTGATCATCCACATTGTTGATCCAACATAGCCACTATAGCCTTTGTGCAAACGTTTGGATACTTTTAAGATATTGTTTGGGCACGTGTCACGTGTGGGTAAATCACTTGCACACATGAATATTATAGCCTTTGTCTTAACGTTTGAGTACAGTTTTGTGATATTTAGGCACATGTGGGTAAATCAATGGCCACATGAACAGCATTTACACAGTATAATTATATACATAAACATACATCCATACTTACATACTTGCTTGCTTTCATGCATGCATGCGTACATACATTAGATTACACTACATTGCATTACATTACACTACCACAAATGTAGACAGATCAGTTGCACATGTATGTTACATACAATTTACATACATACCGTACTCTAAATCTATGAACATATATGCTACAACTTCAGAACCATTAACATCAAGTCAAGTACATGATGCAGTGTGCCGGTCTTCCATTGAGGGAAACTAGCCTATCACTGCAGGAACGACTGGGTGCTCCTTATCGCAACATTCGTGGCCGCGACATAGGCGCGGAGCAGCCACCAAAGCTGGTCTAGGAAATTGGGAATAAATGTAATGATTTCACCACTTGAGATGACATGATTCATCAGAAACAGATACTGCAGGGCACATGCTTCTCAGTATCGCTCCCAAAAAAAATGGGAGAAACAAGGTTACGGCCCTGATTGCGACCCTGAGCGATATTAACATGGCATTTTGTTGAAGATGCACGAAATGCTGCGAGGGTGTTGAATTCCATGTATGGTTTGTTGGTTCATATGTTGATTTCGTCCCATTTTTTCCATGGGTTCGTGTCTTCAAAAAAGAATACACAATGGAATTTGTGCGTATTAAAAGCCTCCGCCGAAAAAAAGACGTTTTTTTTTCTATCTTGTAGCATTGTTTGCTTTTTGGGCCAATTTGCCCAGTGCTTCAAGCAACTTCGGCCGCACGTTCATTCTGAACAAAAACGACCAAACATATTCCTCCAAACGATGGTTGTCACCATGTGTGCAATTACAACACAAGCACAGTTGCGTAGCATCCACCATGTGTGCAATGACAAGACAAGCACAGTTGCGTAGCATCCACCATGTGTGCAATGACAAGACAAACTGAGTTGCGTAGCATCCACCATGTGTGCAATTACAAGACAAGCACAGTTGCGTAGCATCCACCATGTGTGCAATGACAAGACAAACTGAGTTGCGTAGCATCCACCATGTGTTCAAGTTCAAAGAATGTCATCATCCCCACCCCACCCCACTCCACCCCACCCCACCCCACCCCACCCCACCCCACCCGCAGAAATTGCAGTTTGGCCATGGGGTCGTTAACCCGGCCGTAAGCAGAAACAACCAGAGTGACCATGTCTATGACTACCAAATAGTTTTAAGAAGAACGACAGATATTGAATCAATGAAATAACAACCTCATGTAACCAATAAATCTAATGTATTCATCATGTTTAAGTTTTGCTCACCAAACTGTTTGAAAGACCCAAAGCTTTTCATCTGGACATGTCTCTCTCATTGCCATGTGAGGTGAACACACCGAGCCAATCGATTGTTTGTACCCTTTGGTGGAGGGTGGTATCAATGAGGTGCCGGATCGGCGTATCATCCGATCGAGACCTTTTTTTGGGGAAATTTGGGAAGCTTAGATATGAGGCTGGTTAAATGTTTCATAAGTTGCCTTAATATACCCATGTAATCTGGATATATCTACTATGAATCATAACCCAGATATACCCAGATTGTTGATGATTCATATTAGAGTAGAGTATTGTTGGATTTATGAGCCTTCCATTCCGCTGTTGAATAAATGCTTGGGGGTGGGGTGGCTGCTGATTCTACCTGATGCTGATGTAAGGTGACTAGCAAAATAAATGGTGTATGTGCACTAATTGGGAAATCTATGACACTATGATTTTCATCATCATTTTTTTTGCTACATAGAGCTGACCGGGTAGCCTCTCACATTTACAGTACCCATTTTTGCTCATGTTTCCTGCAGATCAGGAAACTGTCATACAAACTGCTGAAATTCAATGTCTTCTGCATCCGTATGTTGACAAGACCTGGTAAGAATTGTTTCCTGGGTCCTAATGATTCTATATACACTATACTAGATATAATAGATATTCTTATGATTATGATCTATTATCTATTATACATTTCAGACGTGTTTCCACACCCACCCTATTATTTATAAACCAGGAGACTCGCGCGCAGTTGGCTAAGATCCTTGGCAAATTGGAAGGGCCAAAGTTGCGAAGGGAAACACATTTTGGGAAGTTGCCACATCGACAGGGCAAATGTTATTTTTCTGTTTTTTTCAATGAACGTGAAGATGAAATTTAGTTCATAGAGATTCAGTATCCAGAATACTGTACCATTTTTTTTGCTATTTTGAACCAAATTTCCAGGTTGTTTACGGCCAGGAATTTCTTCTGTTTCTTGCGTGAAATGTCACATCAACATGTCTTCTGGCAGTGTCAAGACCGTTTAGGAAAAACAATATGTGTATATGCTGTACACATACTGTCTATAATATGTACAGTATATAGTATAATATTCATATTTATGCTTATGTACAAGCAACTTTAAACTTGCTTAAGCCAATCAGGCCTCACTTGGATTGACATTGTGTCTCAAAAAACCAGGGGCTGCAAAGTCTAGCAAGGTCTGAAATGTCTTGCAACTATATTTTGCCCGATTCACTTGGTCTCCACTGATTTTTGAGGCATCAAGAGCAGGTGTCGCAAATTACATCTACTCACCATGATCCTGCCAGTGGCACCCATCAAGGATTCCCATAACAGCCCTTCGCGCTGTTGCCCACGTGACCGCAGATGCTTGCAGCATTGCGGTGGGCGATGGAGGCAACGAGGTGCGGTAGGGATATCCGAGTCTGGAGAGGGGTTAATAAATTTTGAGGCACCCCAGACGCAACCAACTATATTTGATAGCACTAATTAGCTACATGATGATCTAAGTTGTTTTGGGCATTTGAGAAAGATATAGTAATATTACCAACAACTAGTGAGTAACACGGATTCTAGTGAGGCTCGATTTTTAGGAAAACCCAGGGGGTTGTAATTTGTTAGATTTGGCTGGTAAACGGAAAAAGACTCCACAAGCACCTTTGCACTTTCTGGTCCATGTGTTTGCAACGGCTCTATTAATTGCCATCCTCAACATGACTTGCCTCTAGCTTGTGTTTATGATGCCGCTGAAGTTGATGCACCTTTGATGATCAGCTGACAAGTTCAGTTCACTTGAACAAACTGAAGTTTTGCTACGTGATATGATGTAAGCCATTTCACGTCATCCCCTATTCTGGCTCAGAGTTCTTCAGGATTTCCGTTTGGCAGTTTGTTAAAGTTGGTTTTCCCTGTTTCGGTATAGCATCACCACTCAAACGTCGAAACAATTTGAAAAACATGTTTGTTGATTTTTTCAGTTGAATTTCAATATTCTTGGTAGTTATTCCTTTCTCTTTCGACCCAATTTTTGTCTTTCTGGTTAATCAGTGTTCTTTTTTGTGAGGTGGGAATGGGCAAAGTGGTTTCAGTCCCAGGTGGGTGGGGTTGGGTGAAAGATGCAGGTCGGCATGACATGCAGTGTTTTTTTTTCGAAGCCCTAAGAAGCAAAATCAGTCCATTTCACTGGGTGCTTAGTGGTACCTACTTGTAGTTTTGTGATTTTCAATGCTACATTGAGAATTGCCTTGAAAAGTGACCTTAACTATATCTTTAATTCAAAGGTTCCGAGGAAGTTACCCAAACACGCGATCTTGGAGTGGAAAACACACCCAAGCTTGTTGGGAGCCTGCATTCTGTTCCCCCCCGACTCATCTCCGGTATATGTATGGACGTGCCACAGTGGCCAATGTGTAACAATTTGGACCCTGGATCCACACTCCTGAAATGATCTGACTGTTTCATGCATAGAATCTAGCATTATTTCATATTATTTCAATGATGCTTTGCAGGGTTCTCTACCACAATATCTTTCTCATATTATAAATATATTCTTATTACTAGTACTAATTTCTTTCTTATGATTGTGTTACCCCTTTTCGCCAGCAGCCCACCATCATTAGGTATTCTTCCTCTGTCCTCCGTTTTTCAGAGGTGTTGGTGAGCTGTCGCCGGGGGGCGAGTTTGCCGCACTGGCTGTGAATGGATGCGTCCGCACCTGCGATTCTGCTGTCTTGGGCACCGTCTCCAACTGGGCAGGTGGCACTTTCTTAGGAGGTTTGCTTGCAATAGCGACGGAAACCGAATCCACCAACGTTCAGAACAACCCAACGTTTCAGAAGATTTTAGTAAAGGAGACATAGTTCCACTCATTTGTTTTTAGATTTTGGAGCAATTATCTTTTATGTGCATAGAAACTGTTAGTTGAATCTTGCAGTCAGAGGGTGGTTGCGTCTCAGAGCTTTGGAAAATCCAAATTTGCTGTCAATTGGTAAAGACGGAGCTTCTCATTTTGGCCGCCATGGCCACTATGCCCCGCCAACTAAAAGTGAAGACCTTGGAAGGTGGTGTCCTCACCCTCGAAGTCATGCCAGCAAACACCATTGAACAATTAAAGGCAGTGCTTCGTGAAAAGAAGCATTGTGAAGATTTCATTGAGGGTCAAATCCTCAAAGTGAAGGTCCTGGTGGACGGATTGTTGGTAGATGATGATGGTCAGACACTGGAGTCTGCAGGGCTGTTGCAGGCTGAATCTGAAGTGACTGTGATGTACCACAGAAACGAAGTTGAAGCCGCAACAAAAGAGGCNGTTTTTTGAAATCCATGAACTGGGAATCCCTAGTGCCATAACCAACTATGCGATATGATCATGAGGGTTCTTTTGTAGCTCGACTCAGGTAGTGGTTATTGCCTGGAGACTGACCAAAGGTGCATGCAAGTCAAGATGTATCAATGAAAATCAAATCTAAATGTTAAATGTTATTATGGTATAGGTTATAGTTAAGTTATACGGATGTACAATATAATGTATACACACAGAAAGAAGAGAACACCCAGAAGTGTTCAAAAAAAACAAGTTACCCTATTTACCACCATTTTTTGGGGCATGGGTATCAAAAAAACATGTCAGGATCAAAAAAACTATTATTAGGATCATTTTTTTTAAGGATCAAAAAAACATATTCCAAAACCATGCAAAAACGCAGGAAAACGGCCCCTCCAACCAAGGAAACGAAGAAAGGAGGAAACGAAGAAGAAAAGAAACAAAGAAACCAGAAAAAGTTAGAGGAAACGAGGCAACGAAGAAACGAGGCAACGAGGAAACGAAGAAACAAAGAAACGAGGAAACGAGGAAACGAAGAAACAAAGAAACGAGGAAACCAAGAAATGAGGAAACGAAGAAAGGAAGAAACAAAGAAATGAACGAAATGAGAAACGAAGACTTCAAGAAACAAGGGGAAATGAAGAAATGAAGAACGAAGAAGCGAGGAAAGGAGGAAACGAAGAAGCAACGAAGAAACGAAGAGACTCATCTCTGTCCGACTCTTTGCTCGCGTGGGGGATGTCTTTCTGACTGAATGCCAGACACGTGTCGTTGATGGATTTTCTATGGTCGAGGTCGACTGTGGTGCTTTGGAATCACAGTTTGTACGCTTGTGTTCTAGTGCAGATATGCTCAATCGCTCAGACATGCCTGTCTTTGACACAGATTCTCCTGTTGTGCGTTCTGCTGTTCGTGCCAATAAGCATCGTCAAGGTTGGTCTTTGCATAATCATTTTCTGTTTCCACAGCGTGCTTTCCTGAAGAAGCCTTATGCCCCAACACCTTTGCTGCCATCTATGTCCGTGTCACCTCCAGAGAAGCCTCTTTCATGGGTTTCCTCGTTGGCGGACCAACATCAGCCAGTCCTGTCAAATTCTGTGCCTTTGGAACCTTTGACGCAAAGTTTTCTGAACGATTTGGGTCTTGTGCCGGTGGAAAATTATACCTCGACGCATTGCTGGTGGGCGACCGCAGCCGGCTGCATTGGAATTATTTCTAGATTAGAAGTCATGTTGCTCGCAGTGGACTCTGCACAGCGACGTCTGGGCGTGCAGTTGGAAGAAGCATTTGATTTACTATCGCCAACAACGTCCACTATCCAAATCGAGATGTTGGTGACAGCTCTCGCTGACAACTTCCACAGTGGCTTTTGCTAGTCACTCCATGAGCCTTGCAAAGGTGCATTCCTCTTCAGGCCCAACATGTCAGCCATCTTCATTCCACATCTTGTTGCTAAGTGTTGGTGCTTACGCAATCCCGCCACTGCCATCATGCTGTTTACTCAGGAGCCTTCTGCGGCTTATGGGCACTTCCAAGAGTGCCGCGGACAGTGTCTTTTTGACTATTCCTGTGTTGGTGTAGGTGGCGTTTCCACGCGTGGCTTCGTTGATTCTTTGCAGCTTCCAGTGACTTGCAAGCATGTTGCACCTGGCCCCGGATGACCTCATTGATTCATCATCTCGGAAGTTGCCCCCGCCAGGTTCGGTCCCCTCATGCGGGGACTCTGTTGAAGGCGGACCTCTGCTGTCCGGATACAGGGTTGTCGCCTGAGGAGAGTGAACGTGCTGGTAGTACTTCGAATCGGGATGATGTCAATACAGCTTTGGATTGGGTACAGCTGGTCGCTCCAATTTTCTTTTGCCATCCATGCGGGGCGGAATGTCACCACAGACCCCCGCTCCCACACAGCCAAGCGGCATGTTAACGTGTCCCTGCGACGTTGGCCCGCCAAGCATGTATCCAGCTTGCTGACGACCTCAACGCAGCTCTGGATTGGATTTGCTCTACCTCAACCATGGTATTCGCGACGCTTTCGAACATTCATCTAACCAAAACCCTGGTATCTAGTAGCAGCACCTTCAAAATCATTGATATTTTCAACATTTGGAATATTTTTTGATCCCCATATATTTTTTTTTGGTCCTCCCGGATTTTTTTGATCCCAATAATAATTTTTTTGATCCCTCACCCATTTTTTGGTCATTGGTCAGTCTTTGTTCTTGTTTTGTGTATTGAAAGGTCATTTTGTCTCACACTCCTGAACTCGTTTACATGTCCCAAGTGAACCAAGTATCATCACCGAGCCTTAGAAGGTTGCACAAAAGTCGAACCACATCAACATTGTCTCTTCACCGTGTTCTGACTTATGTTCATACATTTGGCGTCTTGAATCCTTGAATAAATAGCAACAAAAACTTCCCCACTTTCCCTCAAATGGAATGGCACCAATTGACCCCCCATCCATGTTTTCCGACAGGTTCAGCAATCGAGGCGGCATGCCATGTGATGTGGCCGCCTAAGACCGAATATGTCCAAAGCATGCGCCACTTGGTCGATCCGAGTCATGGCAGACCCGGCTTAGCGGAGAAAACCATCGTTTTGAAGCGCTTGATGAACTAAGTATAGTGATAAAACGATAACATATCCGATTTTGGATCCTGTTTTAGTATTGTTTTAGTATAATTCCATATAATTCCTACATTTTTCTACTGTGTGCAGTAAAAACAAGTGAATTCGTTACCGGGCATTTGTGACCCTTTGCAGGCAAAAAATTGTTCGGATCTCCAACCGCTGTGCTTTGAAGTATGGATGATCTGATTGCAAGATCCTCATGATTGGTTGAGATTTGTGGTTTGAAGCATGAGTTTGCTAATTGATATGTATGTGTACAATATTTACAGTGAATATGTATTCTGTACTGTTTTTTACAGCATATACATGTTTTTCATAAACATACCGAAAGCGGAAAGCGTTTGCTTGGAAGGAACCATGCTTCCAAAAACCCGGTCGTTTTGGGTGCCGGGCGCTGCTTCCAAAGATGGGGGTATCCAGTTTCTCGTGTGGGCATCGAGGCTCTGATGGCAGTTCTTTGGAGTTCCTTCTACTTCAAGCAATCATGGTTTCTTGGCGTCCGTTGGTCATGTGATGTCACCAGAAACACATTCGAGACCTAGGACGTAGGCTGAGGGGTAAACTCATGCACATAAAACATATGATAAATTCTGATTGCTGGCCCACCTTTTTTTTTGGACATCAACAAATCAAGGGGTTTTGTTGGCCTTATCAAAATTGTTGGAGCAACGACTTTTCGTTAAATGGTTGTGATTGGAGACATCCCTCCAAAGCGACATAGATTTTGGTTTGCAAGTGTAATATGCTGCCGCTCCGGTGATGATGACCTTAAAAGATCAAAATTGTACCTTTCTACATGTATAATATGTATCCATTTGTGGCACAGGTGTCCATTTGGTTGCTAAAGGGCGCCTGTAAATCCATTCAATAGCTGTACTATACACGTCGCAGTTTTTGGAAACTCATGATTGCAAGACTTATCTGGAACTTGAACACAGATCACTAAACAAGTGCTGGGGAAAATTGTGGTTTAATTCGGTGGAATCCTGTTTTGCACTCTCCAATTTGGTCGAATGGTTGTTAAAACATTGGCTTAGATCACTCAGATCCAAAGGACACACGTTCCTGGGTGTTTTATGTAAGCATTTGGTAGGAAACATCAAGTTCCAGTGTTTCTTTTGGCTTTTAAATACATTGACGGCAGAAGAGCTGTGCTAAGATGACTTAGGCCAAGCCGACGCTAGCAGTGGACGGCTCCCACAACGATCGTCAGCTCTCTGTAGATGGTTTAAGCTTTGATCCTCACCACAGGCAGGGTGTTGTCTGACTGAAATCGAGCTTAACAGTTAATGCCAGTGAGTCAGTTAGGTTCTTTTTTTTTTGGGGGGGGGGAAGGAAGGCACAAGTACACGGGTTCATGATGGTTTCATGAGGGTTTTAGCTGGATTTCAATCATCAGAAGGACATTTGAATAGGTGCATAGCGAGAGTATTTGAATAGGAGTCGGAGTGACATCTATTTCATTTGCCACTTACCTGCAGCTAAAGTATCACAAGTACCCTGAGAAGGCGCCAATCCTCCACTGAGCCATATTTGATGGTTCATTTGCTGGGTGGCTTTGTGAGTTGTTTGGGGAAGATACCCATGTCTATGAACTTTCGCGTGTGTGAGCTTATCAAGCTTATAAAGCGACCAAGTACGAAGTATACGTATTCATAAATACATATAGATACATGAGCAGCCTTTCCCAGAATGCGTGTTGTGAGCTTTCAAGAGGATATTTAGCAATTGAATGTTCCCAGCTTGTCATTTTGAATTATATATGTCTGAATTTTAAGACCTGCACAATGAGATCGATACCAAAGTCTGCTTGGTAGGGCACCTGGCATCCATTGGTGATTCACCTGGCATCCTTGCCTTGCCCAGGGAGTTTTATGACTACTTGTGGCATCTTGCTGATGTGACGACGATCCGTGATGCCAAACGTCAGAGGGTGAAGTAAAATGGTTGGATGCTGCGAAACCTGCTGGCCATGTGGATGCATAGGGGATGCTCACCACAGGCATCAACCTCCCAACCTCGTAATTTCGAAGCTTTGCAATTCGGAAACAGCAAGCTTCTCCCTTCTTGACACAATCACAGCCCATGAAAAAGTTAGAATGGTTTCTTGAATTTTGAGCAAATGTACATTAATTCCACAGTATATCATCTTGATATCATTCCAACATGGTCATTTCATTGTGACTTTTTGTAAACCAATCAATATGACACGATTCTCAGGGTTTTGAGGGGTCTCTGCACATGATAGTGTATTGCCGAGGCTGCCCAAACGGAACAGGTACAGAAGTGGTGCACTCAGTGACAGGGGATGACCAGCCCTTGAAGCTGAAGATAACTGAGATCTTTTCAGGCTTCGAACAAATCATTATTGATAAGTCAATGATTTATTTATTTTATTTATACATATATATATATATATACCCTAGGGGCCTGGGGTTCACCGGGAACTCCTGCCCCTAGGGGGTTTATATATATGAAGTTGGGGTGGGGTTGGGGTGGGGT
>DF240591.1:70792-110666 GCA_000507305.1 Breviolum minutum Mf 1.05b.01
TTTTTTCATGTTCAAATTCACTGCGCCTGCCAGTGAATTATGACACTACCTCCAAAAATACTGTGGCCCACAGCACTTTTGAACACTTGGAACATCATAACATTTCCAAAATCGTCATTTTACCACACAAATCACACGTTTCTCACAAATATAAATGTATGAATGATGGATTTTTCATCAATCAACACGCGGATCAAAAAAATTTCGTCCGCGCAGAACACAATTCTATGTAGAGAATGACTTCTTCAAAAACTCACGTTTCGCCACAGCGAAATAACAATTTTTAACCATTCACACAATCCTACTCAAAGAACCTTCGGTGAACCTCAGGCCCCTAGCGTATATATATATATGTTGATATATAACATGTTATTGTATGTATTTTACCTCTGGCGCCGGGTCCTAGTTACATTGCGGCTAAAATGGTACATTTAGTTGGGCTTCAACATCTAGCAATTTTGGTGGAGTGAGCGGAAAAGCAACCCTGAACGACTGGAGAAACTCTTCTTCTAAGATGTGCCATTTTTGTGGGGAGGGAAAAGTTGACAGTTGCAGCTTTCTGCCCCAATGATCTTGAAATTTGAAGTGATGGCCAGCATGGATGCTTGAGATTCACACCAATGAAACAGATGTTCAACATATTTCGGAATTCAATGTCATTGTTTTTCAACACACACGGGTTTCTTGAATCCAAGGCTCTTACTGGATGATGGCGACTGGTGCGGTTCCCTGGGCGGGACTTTAAGTCAAGCCTCTTCCAAAAAAGGATACATGCAAGCCTTCCATTTGACATCATTTGACTTGAATCTCAATGGTTTCAAGGGCAACCCATGGGAAGGCTCAGAAGATGAACTTTAGGTGGAAATTCTGAGCCTTGAAATTATGAGCCTTCACGTCGCTGGATCTGATCAACATGATTTGGGGGGAATATCGATGTTGATGATTCAAAAGAGACCATGGAAACATTTACGTCGAAACGGCCACGGCAGTTGTTTTTCTATGGGAAATCTGTACTCCTTATCATCATTTCGATTCGATCAACGGAAACTTGCAGTGATTCCGAGGTTCGGAATAGATCATGCAGTAGTTAATGCCATTCCTGCAATCAATTCTGTACATCCCAATCTCCGCTTTACGGTTAGGAGTCTAAATCTGCATTAATTGTACTAGGTCTCCAGTCAAAAAAGGCACCAAAGTGGAAAAACGTCATTTGGAGAGACCATATGATGCGTGTTCAGAATTTGAAGTTGAAGAAAGTAAAGAGATCATGCATATCTCAGATTTTGCACGAAAGGCAAGACAAAAGTTGACTCACAAAAAAACGATACCACAAACAGTTCCAAAGAGATGATTGCAAAAATCCCATGCAAAACCGAGAAGAGAACTCACTGCACCACATATCAAAAAACTTACACTTTACCAATTAAATACAAGGATCAACTCAAAGCACCAAAAGTTAAAATCACAAGTCCAAAAATTGCATCAACCATGATCAATCGTTATTAACCATGATTAACCATCATCAACCCATAGTTGGATGTCTTTCAAATCTCTATCTTTGACTGGATGTCCACTAAGGTTGGAGTGGTTGGGTGGGTGGTTGTGCTTGCCGATTCTTTCCATTCTTGTGGAAACCTCAGGTTTTTTCAAACCGCTGATGTATCCGGAAAAAACACAACAGCTGTTGAGAGGTTGAATTGGGAAACATCAATTTGCCAGTTTTCTGGAAGTTTCAAGACTCATCCGCGGAAGTTCTTTATTTGTTTGATGGTACTGCTTTACTCGATATAGCTGATATGCATGCTACGAATGCAGATTGGGAGGAATGTATGTGTGTATTTGGATACAATATGTAAAGATATTATATACATACCTCCTGTATTTCTATCACTGATTACTGTAGATACATACGTGCAAAAACTCTTATTTAGGCAAAACTGCATGATCTTTCAGAGAGTTGTTCAGCATGCATCTAATCATTATGGGTAAACCGGGTAGTAGGATGTTTCCCTCCATGAGAGCAGCTAAAATATACACACCATGAGGTAAGACAGTGGTGAAAAGTCATTGCTTTGTCATGCCTTGCCTTTGGCGTGTGGAAGCACAACGGTGGTTCCTAATATTTGTATATATTTGTTAAGTGACAATACATGCTATACATACATTTGGCACAGCCGATCTTTGATAGGCTTTTTGATTCATGTTTTATTCTGCTTGGAACTCAATATTCAGATTCTGCTGTTCATTATGATACTATAATGTTGACCACCAGCCATATTATGTCTCAAGTATGTTTCATCTCAAACACAAATGACAAACACATTCAACAAATGTTGGGTGTAGATACCCTGCAGGGAGTCTGCGAGAAAATCTCAGATTTTTTCGTATGAAGATGACCCTTACCTTCCGGTGTTCTGAGGCATTGATGATTTATCTTAGTTTATGCACCATCAGGTGTACCCGTTGGGTTTGAGAGGGGGTTGAGACTGTGATCAACCACTCCAGCACTCCGAATTGCGTGTGGTATGTTCCGAAGAATCCTCTTAAGGGACCAAATTTGTTGATGTGTTGAATAAACATGTACCAAAGAGATCCACATATTTTATCCTTAGAATTCTAGTTGGAAATGCTAGCTGCTAATATCCATTGCTGGGTCAGCATCAGCACCCTCTCAAGGATTTCAACTGCAGATCCTCACATTTGTTCTGATTCTTAACATTACGTTTTATTATTGGATCGGCAAGCAAGCACAATTGCTGCTGTGCTGTGTGAAGTAGTAAGTAGTTGACTTGATTTGCATTTGTTCTATGGACTCATGCCTATTTGGAAGTACAACCAAGATAGATCAAAATGGCGATCCTCATAAAGACATGCTCGAATCGTTCCATATCTTACTGTATCTTTCACACCATTGGAAATGTATGTGAAAAAGTTGTAATAGTATCATAAACTCCAGGCATTGACTGCGGGATGAATATATTAAATTTACGACGTACCATCCAAGATGGCGACGTTGTGTTTGTGTCGGATCCTTTTTGACTCCAATGGAGCAAGTCACGTTTGTGCAGATGGCGCCGTGTGCGCCAGTCCGCTTGTTGTTGTTGGGAGACCAAGATGTTTCAGGTGATGGGGAAGAACGACAGTCGCAATTCAGTGCTGTTTACGTAGATTTTGGAATGTGTTCTGTTCCCTTACAAAATAATACTAAGATAATCTAAGATATATACAAGTCATATTTGGTCGGAGTACACCCCCCCCCAAAAAAAAAAACTACTCTACAAGCTGTCGTGTTTTTTTATAGTCTTAGATGTTTAAAGTGCCAAATATGAGGGCGATTGGTGAAAGATCACACTGTCCATGGGATTGATCATTTGACCTGAGGATTGTGCGGTTGATTCCTAGTCCTAGATTCAAAATAAATCCGACTATCCCCAAATCTAGGTCTTACATGTACCGTGTAGATGAACAACCTTTGCTAGAAAACACTGCTGAGCCACCCTCTATAGATTCTGCAGGGATGCATTCATTCCCTATCATCTAGCTGGTGCTTAGTGGTGTCATTCGTCATTATGGAAGGAACTGATATCTAAGCGCTTTTAGCCATACTTGGGATGTATTCCCCATGTCTTGATCACAGATCAAACCGGGTTTTGCCAGCCTGATATCATCTGAGGTGCTCGGAAGACGACTACACCCAACTTGGGTGGTTCGGTGTCTGCAGCTTTCACAACAGGCTCGTGGGCCTCATGGCTGGTGGTATCGATCCTTGAGGTGGCGAAATCATCCTGATTTTCACCCTGGAAGATTAACATGGAACATAAATCATGGAAGTTTGGCAGATGATTTTCCTTTCAATTGGGTGATTTTTGCGTTCCATGTTAATCTTCCAGGGTGTTTTGCCGCTGTAAGTTCTAGAAAACAAGTTTGATTGAGATGTTTTTTTTTGATATTTTTGTACGGGTTTCTAATATCATTTCATCTAATATCATTATGCAGTTCGCTGCCAAGTACTCTAGGAAGAGTCACAATTGGAAGCTGGCCTTAAGTGCCTCATGAGTACTAGACAGTCCCATGGGAAATCCTTCCATGGTTGGGTATTCTAAAGCTACATCAACAACCATTTAGATCAGTTCCTGATTCCCGAGGGAGCAAAAACCAGATGATGTAACAGCTTCAATACGGAAGCTTCATGAAAATGAAGAATTAGGTCAATTAATGCATTTTGTGGAACCATGGGGTGTAGTTGAAACCATCAGCTAGATGTAGATTCGGCTTTGATTTGGGGAATGTGGTTTTGACAGTATCTTAAGTTTGGAAGTTTAGTCTAGTGATGTCACTTGAACCAAAAACGAGCCGCAAACATCCAGTAATTGTTGGCTGTTTTGTTAGATGTTCATTCAAATAGGCAGCGATTTGAAGCCTCCAAAAACAGTAACCACGTCATAACCGATCATAACCGCATAGCATAAGAGTTCCGGAATGTTCCATTGTTTTTGCTGTGAAGATTGTTTGGCGCTTTTTTCTCACACCCTTTGAGACTCTAGATCGGCAAAAATGAGTCATTTTGAATCACTCTCCACACTTCCCAGCAAAAGTTGACAAAGTCATGGCATTGGCCTCAAACTTGGGGAGTGCCTAAACAACTGTAAAGACCACAAATTTGGGGTTTCACTATCCAATCATGCAGAGATTTTGAGGTCGGACTGACTCTGATGTTGTTTTCCTTCTGTTCCAGCGGAGATCGAAAAGCTTGTATAGCTATGAGTTTGAAAAAGTTTAGGGCACACCTGAATCCAATTCATACCTTCAAAGATGTGGGTCGTCGGATGGTGTCAGTCCACTCTGGAATGATTGGACTTTAGTACTGGATCCCGTAAACCTATGTAATAGTCAAATTGGTGTTTGAATCTCCAGTAGCATCCGATGCAACACCCACGTTTATGGCCCTTGTAGACCACCAAAAAAGGGTTGGTTTCCTTTGGCCGTTATCCTGAGTTCTTGCCTTCATCCTGAGTTTGTTGGCCGTTACCCAGTGACATCCTCAGTTTTAGTGCGAAAAGGTTTACTTTTGTTGTTGTTGTTTGTTTGTTTGTTTGTTTGGTTGGTTGGTTGGTTGGTTGGTTGTTTGGTTGGTTGGTTGGTTGGTTGGTTGTGGTTGTGGTTGTGGTTGTGGTTGTGGTTGTGGTTGTGGTTGTGGTTGTGGTTGTGGTTGTGGTTGTGGTTGTGGTTGTGNGTGTGTGTGTGTGTGTGTGTGTGTGTGTGTGTGTGTGTGTGTGTGTGTGTGTGTGTGTGTGTGTGTGTGTGTGTGTGTGTGTGTGTGTGTGTGTGTGTGTGTGTGTGTGTGTGTGTGTGTGTGGTTGTGGTTGTGTGTGTGTGGTGGTTGTTGTTGTTGTTGTTGTTGTTGTTGTTGTTGTTGTTGTTGTTGTTGTTGTTTGGTGTTTGGTGTTGTTTTTGTTTTTCCAGTCTGTGTCTTGATCTGTCTTACAGATACATTTCGATTCATATGGTTAAGTTTCTTGACATTCTTTTTTTGTTCCATGTCTTTTGTTTTGTATGTGTTGTTTGACGGAGCTTGATGATTGCTGTAAGATGTGACGTATTTGATTTGCCTTAGCTAAGTTTGGATTTAAGAGGTTGGAAGTTTTGAATGATTGTAAGTAAGTGTTTCTTCTTGGGATATAGTGCAGCGTGACAGGAGTGTAGGTATTTGGAAGCCGATCATGGTTGGCATGAGAAAAATAACAGATAGTGGATCAGAGATGTTTTGCTGATGTCATCCTTATTCATCTGAAAAAACAGCCTCAAATCTATTGTAGTATTCGAGCAGGGTTCAGTAAACCATCTATGTAAGAAATACTTGTAGAGAGAACGCTTCCACAGTTGTAGAGATTTGTTTTGGATTGTCAGACTCCCTATTGGACAGTCAGTGCTCAGTAAGTCTAAGATTTGTTTACAGAAACGGATTCAAAAACGGTGTATTGAGTCTTGAATAGTTGCTGCGTAATATGATATATGATGACGCCCTTAAAAGTGAACTCTGGTTGATTTCTCTCAAAACTCGAGAGGGATGATTCATTGGTCACTGTCAGCAGATTCCTCCCAGAGTAGCATAGCAAGGATACTGTATTATTGCACCTGTCACCAGATGAAGTTTGTAAGTAGCCACAAAGTTGTACTTGTCCTTGTCATCCTTACAGCCTTTTTGTGTTTACCTTCATCATCCTCTCCTTATCGTTCGCTTCGTCAACACCTCAAGCTTTCAGGGCCATTTATCTCCTTGGAGCCTCCAAGGAGCCAACTGATGGGGTGGATCAACAATGATCAATCTAGTTGGTTGTATCTAGATGAATTTCAAATCAAGCACTTGAACGGTTTACAACTACAACAACAACAACCAAACAACCAAACAACCAAACAACCACAACAACAACAACAACAACAACAACAACAACAACAACAACAACCAAGAAGAAAAATAAGAGCAGCAACAACAACAACAGCCAAACAACCAAACAACCAAACAACCAAACAACCAAACAACCAACCAAACAAACAACCAAACAACCAACCAAACAAACAAACAAACAAACAAACAACAAACAACAACAGAAGTTGACTTTAAGTCTGAGCCTTTGTTGACCGGCCAAACCGAGCACACATGGTACTCCGTGATCAGAAATATTGATGTACACAAAGCTGGAGCGAAAAGCCTACCTGGCCAGACTTGTCAATACACCTTCACATCAATCTGGGAATCTTGATAGAAGCAACCAGTACTGGAATGATGGAAGCCTATCATCCCATTGTTTTAACCACGGCCTGTTTGAGGTAGGAGCCGTGAAACAAAGTAGAGTCGTGGACTGTTTATCTCCAACTGCATGGTTGGTTGCATTGCTCAATGTGTTCAAGAGATTTCAAGAGTGACGCAAGGTGAGGTCACGGGAAAAGGTATAGCGATACATAGATTTTGAAAAGGTGCGTAGATTTTGGACTTGGCAATGCTCTATTTCAGGGATACGCGTACGCCAGCTTAGTGAACATCCTTTGAGGTCGAGAAGATCAGCCCGAGAAGGTAAATATGATCAATCATTGATCATCAAGCAATGAAATATACCATCGGCTGTTAGATTCGCCATCAATGGGTTTTGGAATGCTCGTTGAGGGTTCCGGGATTCCACATAGTAACCCTCATTGTGGCCTGAGGCCATTGCGAACAACCTTGAACCGTTGGTTGATGTGGACTATTGAGTGACTATTGCATCTATTACCAGGTAAGCCTGTTTGATTGATGTTTGTAGTATATTCATGAACTCTACGCCAATTCGCAAATTGTAAATATCAATAAAAAATTCACACATTCCATACAAATATATAATATATACTACGTATAAATATATATATATATTATACATAAATTCATTCCCTATGCAAATCCTATAGGAACTATACATTATTCTTCAGGATCAATCATGGATTTTTATTTTCCGTCAACTGGTCTCCAGGACTTGAGTGAAGTCTTGTGTAGTACTGATCGCATTCTGCTGGGTGTGGAACCCCCAAATTCAACGGATGGAATTTCAACGGGGGTGGTGAAAACGTTGCCGAAACCTGGAAAGGGAGCTTGTATGTAATTAGTTGTAGAATGTTGTAGACATTTCAAGGAATGAAGAGAGGGGTATCCAAATTTAAGGAGAAACCACTCGATTTTGGGACCCCATCTTTTCATATCCTATCATGTCCCCATTTGACTTCGAGACAAGCTTGATGTATCTTTGCGGGATGTAAATTGTGGCGTGACATCAGGACATCATTCCAAAATGGGACTCACAATTGCTCCAAATTTGCGAAAATGTGAGGTCGGTCAAAGATTCTCTATGTAAGGTAATTTGTTTGAATCTACATAGTTTGAAAAGTTACATACCTATTCATAGTTGCGTTATCCATATCAAGTCTACTGTTCCTAGTCTGACCATTCAAGATCAATTTGCAAAACTTGTTGCTGAAGGATGATCATTTGTAAAGTCACATTTACGCACCTGTCAGTGGCGAAAAGAACGGATAAAGGATGGTGATATTCCTCTCTGAAGCGTCATAATCATAAGTATTGGAGCCAGTATAAACATCCTGCATCTTCCTGTGCACGCAAAACTCCACTGATTTGCAATTGTTTAGATCCTTTTGGATGTGTGCTTTTGCACAATGCCAGATTTTCTGTAGCTTATTGCTCAAGCTCTGATAGACCATGATAGGCCATGACGACCAAACAAATGCCGCATCTCATGGCAAACACTTTCCGACTTTCGCTCAAAGCATCAGAACCCTTCAGTTTTGCAGATGGAAAATGGGACTACTGGACCAAAAAATCAGCAAAGATGAGACTTGAGCATATTTCCTTGCAATCTTTGAGGAGAAATAGTTCCCCTATCTACAACTTTCAATGCTGTGAACTTGGGGGTTTGCTCTTCAAAATCACATTAGTTTCCAGCCAATCAAATGAGGCTATTGTGATTATTATTTACGACGATCTTGAAACTTCACTCTCCTTTTTGTAACGGAAAACATGGAAACAACGTGCTTGATTGCTTGATGGGCCATGGTGGAAGTTGAGGCACACGATTTTTGTCAGGGTTGTGAGAGTGGGAAGACACGATGGCTGCAGCCGCAATACAATGTGTATACAACATACATACACACACATATGGTATACCATATATACTGTAGATATATGCACACCTAAGTCTTGGCTTGACCCCATGTCTGTATACCATCTCGTACATTGAAAAGATGTTATATCATGGAATGTCACTTCCTCATAGCTGTCAAAAAGTGTGCTCCCTTCCAGGACTTCAGCATTCCTGACCTCGTCACAGTAGAGTTTCGCTGGTGCGTGGAGACCTTCTTTCGCACTGAGGATGGCAAGGGATGCTAAGTGAAAGATCCCATGGTGATTGCCGCGATGGAATTACCAAAGTCGGATTCAGTGAAGGGGGATCCAATCCCATTCCCATAAATATTCGATTGATATTGTCGGTTTTGAAAGACACCACTTGATTCTTAAGGGTTGGTTCAGCCCCTGGAATGTTTACACACTCCAGTACACATGGCAATGGATGAATATCATGAAACAATGTTGCTACCGCCTGTTGTCTACAGCCGAGTGGATGTGGTCCTGACTTGGAGTTGTGTGCTTGCCAAAGGTGCTAAACTGGGGAAGCTCTTTGGGTGACACATTGGGCTGACCATGCGTTTTGAATCAGCATTCTCTTCCAATTTGCAGTTAGATATTAGATATTATATGTTAGGATTTGTATGGATTTGTATGGATTTGTGATTCCTTAAGGCCCGAAGCATCCACAGTATTGAAAAGTCTGTAGCAGACATGCTTTGTGAGATGTTTGGAGAGCATTTGTTGAACCTTACCGACATTTTGTTCAGCACCCGGGAGTTTGTTTCCTCTTCATCCCAACGAAACTCCTCCAGGAGCTGGTTCATGGCCGCTACATCTACCGCAGTAGAGGAACACTGGATGGTAAGGGAGGCTTAAGGCTACAATACCAGATGCTTCATCGCAAAAGCTTTTCCGTTGACTAAAATCACCGAAAAATCCATCCCGGGAAGGATATCGATGGATATCCAAGGTACCTGTAGGTACGGTACAGAGGATATTCTTTTCATCTATCAGTGAACACGAATTTGGGCAACCTAAGAGCTATATATATTTAAACCAACCCGTTTCATGGATAGCTGTTTGATGCTCCGATTGGGTCGTCAAGAAAAAAGCAAGGGCTTCGTGTTCGGTGTAGCCATATCTTGTGTAGCGACCACATGTGCGTTTTTGTTCAATTTATAGTTGAATTTGGAATCATTCATGGGAATCCAGTACAATAGATTATTAGTCTATACGGTTTCTGAATGCCATCTCCTTTCTTCTAAGGACAACCAAAAAAGAGTGTGAAGACCATGAAATTGGTGGCTGGGAGATCTGTGGTTCCCAAGGCGGGTCGTTTAATGTTTCTTCTGAAGCAGAAGGTTCCTGCAGTTTGTTTTGCTTTATTTCGTGTCATTTGATGTTTGTTTGTTTGTTTGTTTTGTTTTGTTTTGTTTTGTTTTGTTTTGGTTTGGTTTGGTTTGGTTTGGTTTGGTTTGGTTGGTTTGTTTGTTTGTTTGTTTGTTTGGTTTGTTTGTTTGTTTGTTTGTTTTGTTTTGTTTTGGTTTGGTTTGGTTTGGTTTGGTTTGTTTGTTTGTTTGTTTGTTTGTTTGTTTGTTTGGTTTGTTTGTTTGTTTGTTTGTTTGTTTGTTTGTTTGTGTTTGGCCTGTGATTCATCCACATATTCTGCGCTGATGGATGCATACTGTTTGATAACATGGCTAGGGCCTTTCCGCGCGCTTCTCTTCGGTCCTGACTGTTTATGCATGAAATTGGTGTTTTGGTCGGATTCGTTACACAGACCAGTGATCCTATTCAGCTCTTCAAAAAAGCAATGTTGGAAGTACATTCTTGGACCCTTGCAATGTGCAACACCTTACTTGAACTTCACCCAAGGGATGTACTGTATTATGTATGCTTAGGATTCCTTGCTTGACCTTTACTCCCAATCCAAAAACCAGGTGATACCATCCATATGGGATGTCAGCCTGTCAGCCCTGTTGGCCAATGCAACATTTCGTTTACATATCTATGGTACACAAGCTGCACATCTACCTACTAATTGTTTGCTGTCTATACCGAAAGTCACCGTGAAATGCAGACTCTGTCGAGCTTTCTTTCATTTGTTTGCTTGTTTCGACCCACTTCAATGCTTTCAGTTGTTTCAAATTTTAACTCACTCACAAAACGAAAAACATTTAAAAAACAGCAACATCAAACCTCATCAAACAACAACATCATCTAGGTGGTGTTTTCAAATATTTTTTATTTTCACCCGTATTTGGGGAAATCATCAAATTTGACTAATATTTTTTAAATGGGTTGAAACCACCAACTAGTCATGTTTGTTGCCCTAACCTCCCCCATCCGATCCTTCCCGGGAAGGCAAGTGCCTCTATCGCTTAGTCACTGACGCTACGTCGCCGGGGGAGTTTTTGGGCACACAAAACTGGACCAGAGCAGCGGGTGGAAGCGCCATCCCCTTGGTGCTTTGTCGGCCATGCACACACACAGAAATGATTGTGAACAGAATAAAAATGGAAAGTCCATGAAAGTTCCAGCAAACTAGTAGATACAAGTAGTGCGCAATTGGGTTGTATGTGGCAGATGACTTCAATTGTTTCAGAATGATACGCACAAACGTTTTTTTTGTGTGCAGATGAGTCATTTCTTCTTCTTTGTGTTTTTCTGCTTCGTGTTGAGTTTCCGTTGACTGTCTTTTGGATGTTCATTGAACATATAATGAAGATATGATATATGTTATAAACCTGCTGTGAATTCCTGAGCTTTGGGAAAATCCCAGGTAGTCATGCAAAAAGCTCGAGCTGATATCGAGCCTGGAGGAGCCAGCGGTTGGTTGTGTGCTTCACTCTTGTAATTGGATCCTGGTTTGCTTGACAAGGCTAGAGTACAGGATGATCCAATTTGGTGTGTCAGTTTTTTTGTTGGTGGTTTGCCTAAACTGAGCCTTACTGCCTTCTGTTCAAGCTTCCAAACACTTCGTTTTTTGGATAGCTTCGCCAATGACACAATCGTTTCAACTTGTGTACAGTGCAATCCTCGTACGATGGAATGTTGATGTGTTCATTTCGATCGTGAAAATCAATAGATATATCAACACAATATGATATGATGACATCTATGTACATATTTAGTATAGTATACGTATACTAGTATGACCCGTATCATATTGACATGTATCCACATTGCACATGCACTATACACCGGGTTCTGTTCCTTTGTCTAATACTTGCCATGGCCAGGATGGATCGAAGGTGGTCTACTGGCCTTTGATCGGAGATGGTGATCATTCGAGAAAAAAATCTGAGCGATTCGGGAGGATGAAAGCACATGGTACAGCAATGTGGGATTTCCAGTATTTAATTGGTGCAGGGTTTTGTCTGGTTTTGTCCATCAGTATAGAATCAGAGTGGTCATTTTGAAGAACCGAACATTTTCATCGCTTTGCATCTCGGGGTGATATAAGCCTTGGAGAATGAGATTGCAGGATTCAAAAACACATTCCCAAAGAGATTAGAGCCCTGCAATAGAATATTCTCATGGGATCTCCCAAACTGGCGAACAGTTCCACAAGTAGATAGTATATAATATATAATAGAAACACACAATGAGGGTGCATAGATGTTGACATGTTGGTCAACAATTCAGATGATTATTTGAGCATTTGATTAATGATACAGTTTCAACACGAACATCGGAATTAGTGATTCATATTCTGTAACATTGGAGTGGCTTCAAGGTTCACGTGCCCAAGGACATGCTTCAGTTGGACCTAACAACTCTGTGATTTCTGGTGAAATAACCCCACAATTAGACTCACACGGAATTAGATAAACATATGAATACAAGACGCATCTTCAACATTCTTCAAAGAATCCTCAGCATTCTGTCAAATTGGTGTTTGTCATGCCACTGAACTGCTCAGGTTTGGTTGAAGGAAATGACGAGGTCCTTCCCCCTGTGGGCAAAACATTTTGAGACACAGGTGGTAACTAGTCGGTCGGGTTTTGACATGGTCTGTGATTACAGCTCAACAATGAGTGGATTCTAGCTCCAGCGAAGGTGATATCAATCTCACAAGCTAAGCACTTTCGATTGTTTTGGAGCTCCACCAATTCTTTTCAGAAGGGTCTTTGACGAAGTAGTAGCAGAAACGATGATACCTAGTGCAACTTTACAGGGGCACAATTTGTTGGAAGCCCTTTTTTTTTTGCGGGAACAGCCGACTTAATACTTAGATCATATACTTAAAAAAAACTGAAGGACATTTCTATGGTCAACTCTACAAATGATAGCTTTGGAAACGGAGGTTCCTTTCCAACTGCTAGGCATTTTTTGTGCTCACCGTTTTATCTTAGAGAATGTATTGGCAATAAGAACATCCCCCATATTTGAAGCGGCAAAGGGATGTGGCTGCTGCACTGTACATCGATATGCCCATGTGCAAAAAAAAACGCCCTTCAGAATTGCCATAGGGATGCTGATCAATGTCCTCACATTGGTGCCTGTCAAGGTATTGAAAGAGTTTGGGCATTTACAGTGTTTTACAGTGTTTTGACAGCACTCATTTGGGTTCGTTAATTCATACTATCTCACCCAACATCCCAAATGAAGCAAACACTATGCTTTCCGCGAATTTATGCTCCAATTCGGTTGAGTTGTTTTCATGGGAAAAAAAAACAGCAGAGATGGATCTAAAGCATCTACTTTGTTGTTCAGTGGCTCGGCTGAGTAAATATTCAGAGTCCAAAGGGTAAAGGTGAACAAACATATAAAAACATTAAGATTTTGCAAGTGAGATACTGTAACTTTCTTTGTTGAAGCAGATACTGCAATAGCTGTTGGAAATGACACATACTTGTAGGAGCCACCCAACGGCGATTCATGGGTTTTCCCTTTTCTACTTAGATAGATGATACGGATACGGATGATAGATTGAATATGAAGACCCCCAATGGCCAACATCCCCAAAGGCAATTCCATTTTGAGGCCTGGAAGCCCGGAAATCCCCAGGAAATACAAGGTTCCCGGGTCGGAAAGCCAGGAAAATCACGGTTCCCAGGGGAAACCATCCAAGTACATCGACCACAGCAGCGGAACAGCTCCGTTCATGGCGCGTTGTGTTGCTTCTCCCGTCCGCGGCGACCTGGGTGATGCACCTGGTCTCGATCATGGGCAGCTACTTCAGCAGGTCCTAACGCAGGGAGGTGCACAGCATCTTGGATGCAACTGTCAACAAAGGAGAAATGGCGAATTCCCAACGAAATGTTTGAGTGAATTCAGATAGTTTGTTGTTGGAGGATGCCCTTGGGCGTTGGGTGATGACTTCTATCAGGTCACTGGATCTGGGAAAATTATTTACAATCCCTAAAGGCAAGTTGCAGATAGCAGGAGGTTGGGGACAATGAAGGTATTTGGGAACTACTTGTTTTGTTTGATGTCCAGAAATTCCTTGACATTGCTAGGTCTGGACTTTATAGTGGAGTTGTGCAAGGGCATGCCACACTGTACCTCATGATGCTTCCTTGGGAAAAGACTGCCTATAGCCTATGCACAAGTCAGTGCAACTCTTAAATGCCTGATTTTAAGATGGATTTCTTTGTTTTTTTAGACTGGCTCAACATTTGCACTCTATAACGATGTTTGACCTACATAACTCCAATATTAGTGACGCGAAATTCTCCCAGCATGATAAGCAATTTCATCATGTATCTACTCTATTCTTCTAGGTCCTTATTTTGAATCTAAGAACTGATTACTGTGATGTTCCAATGGTGTCCTCAATAAACATTAAAAAAAGGATCGATTCTTCGGCTCAAGAGTTGCTGACAAAATGTCAATAGATTGATCCAAAATACACTAGATCTGTTGGTGAAATCTAGGTAGCTGCTAGCTTTGGTCATCGGACGCAGTAAGATGACAATAGCAACTACTCTAGGTTTCCAAGTCCCTATTTTGGGATATTTTGGGTATGTCTCAAAATCATTGTCTCCCAAATCGAATCAGTAAGACTAAATTTTAGTAATTTAGTGATATATAATGTGACATGTGAATACTACGGAATACCGCTATTTACCACATGTGTGTGTTTTTTTGCTTTCGAATGTTTCATGCAACTATTTTTATTCACCCACAATGGGATCATCCAAGTTATCACCAGATCGCTCCATGGCTATAGGTGTATTCCTACCTTGCGGCGCTGGGCCCAACAAAAGCGCCAATATCGTGGAGAAATCTTCACGGAAGAGGTGCCCGGTGGCCATGTTGATGATTTGTTGATGTTGCAGGTATACATATAACATGTGGATGTAGTATGTGTACATGTAGTATATATTTTGCGAATATATATATATATATTTACAGTACACGACATATTTACCTACATATACATATATGAGTGTGTAAATTCATGATAATGAACTTCCAAACATTTCAGATGTATGAAAGACCTATGCTGATGCATGCAGTACACATGTAAATTGTTTTTGTTGCATCTATAATACTTACATGGGTAGGTCCAGTGCAAGTAGATCATGTCATGTGAGGGAACTGTTCAATTTCAATATTATGCATGCTACACCTTTTTAAATACACCTTTGAATCACATGAGTGATCACACATGATCAACAACGTTGCTTCTCAGCCAACCTGCGTGCTATGGTGTTTGCAAACTGTGCATCACAGAGTGACAATCACCTTACATCACCCAAGGGGAGATGAGCTTGAGCAGATTGATGTACACAGATATTTACAGATAGTGTAATTGAAGTTCAGATTGAGAATATGACGCCTATCAGGTCGAGTCCTGCTTTTGACCTTCAATAGTCCTGCCATTTGTCTCTCTTTCTGTGTCAGGAGGTGGAAGTTGCAGTAGCAGCCTTCAAGGCATGCACTTTGACAAAGGGGGTTTGGTTTGCTTGGAGAAGGTTGGATAGGAACATGCACTGTATAATATTAAATGTCATACAATTGTATATCTTGACATTTGGTTATATTTGTGAAATCATGGTGGATTCAGGTACGTAACTCCAAAACATGTTTTTGGTGAAGAAAATTGGTGAAGGAACTTATTTAATTTCAGTTCATTTCAGGTATTTGGAGGCTGGCGGCATTTTGATATTTCACTGGCTATAGGTATATAATTTACATACATATTTCCTTACATGTTATATACATCGGGAGAGAGAGAGAGATACGTCGTTGGATCTGCAAGAGCTGGGGTCCATCATGAATGATGCAGCGTATAGCAGGCGATACGATAATCGGAATGTCTCGACTCATGCTGATACGTGGTGGTTTGCATCTTTATTTTTGTGAATGTTCAGATTAAACATATTGAAATCAGTAGTGAAACAATTTCAAAAAACATTGAACTAGTGTTAAACACATCATATTTCAATCTTTAATACTGACCTGAAAAAGGCATCTGTTTCCCAGTAGGAAAATCCATGAAAATCCCATAGTTTTTGAAGGATTGACTCGCCTGGGAGGCCAAGTCAGTTTCGAGTCAAAAGCGTGCAAAGGCAACACAGGCAGCAGAGAATGGTCAACAGAAAACTGTTCCTCGACTTCGAGGTTTTTCCGAACTGTATGGATTTTTGTTTGCACTTGAAGGGGCCCTTATTGACCTGAAGATGTGGAGAGAGTAGCTCTCTCTCTCTCTCTCTCTGCCTTTTTAGCTTTGTACATTGTGGAGTCAGTGGATTTTGAGGAGTTTGCAAATGAATAGAGGGAGAAGCTTTTCTGCTTCCAACATCCACTGGCATTTTGGATCTTGACATGTTTCAAGTATCGACTGGTGTTTTTCAGTGCTGGTTGTCATTTTGCTACCCCAACATCTGAACTAACCCTCCAGGAAGACGCAATTACAGACAGTTTTTCATATTCTACCTGTCTTTTTTCCTTCAGCGAGCCCTACTTCCATGGATTTTTCTGGTTCTGGCAACACGTGGTAGGTAGCATGCCAATTTCAATAGACAATAATTATATACCACAAATATACCAGCTTGACATTAGCCTTGTAATTGTAGGGGGTTATATGATCCCAACCGCCTTTTCCTGGTTCACTTCAGCTACCGTGTAGTTAGTGTAACTTTACAGGACTGCCGTTCCTCCATGACAATCTAACAAATCAATTTGTCGTTGACGCCTCGGCAATTTACACCACGTCACGGGAGAGTTCCTTCTACCAAAAGGTGCAATTCACCGATATTCACCGTATAACTTTATATGAATAGAATTCTGGTTCATTCCCTCATAGAGTCGCACGCATAGAGTCGCACGAGTCAATGATTCGTTCCTTTTTTTCATTGGAAGGCCCCAAACGAAGACAAAAGCTTGGTTCATTTACAGCCTTGAGTCCTTTTTCACTGAACCAATGAGACTAGGGGAGGAAGTGTCGATTTTTTTTGTATTTTTGAAGTCTATAATCAACAGTGTGACTTGTTTGGGCTTCAAATAAGGTGACGTTTTATATTCCCCCAATATTTTGAAATGTTAATCGCATCGTAAACTAAATGACAACGCCATTTGGTAAAGGTCAATCACAAACCCTTGGCGTCTATCGAAAAGACAATGGAAAGAAACCTTCATTCAAGTTGTTCTCAATATCAATGAGAACAAAATCATCATTGGGATTTATTACTGATTCATTACGGGTCACTGCCCCAAAATTCCCCATCCTTCAACTTTATAAATTGACGATGTTCTTCACCCCGAGATGTCCAGGTGGACACGAAACCGGAAGAAGGGCCAAATGGTCTTCGAGCCACTTAGAAGCACCCCTCACCGGACAAAACATGATGGCATGGCCTTTACAGCTGATCTCTGACCCTATCCGGGGATTTAAATACTGAGATGCAAAACCCACATGTCCTATCATGCCCTGGCATTTTTTCCCTGAATCTTTGTGATGCAAACTCGCATGATCTCGCATGTGCAGTCCGAAATTCTTGTTGGTGGCAATTTCACTGGAGGATTTGGGATCCCACCTTCTGGAAGCCGCAGTTTTTTTCAGAAACTCCAGGCATAAAGGGTGCTGTTCGGCTAAAGTAGCACCACCATCATGTATTAGATCTATATTAATCTATGTGGTGGTCTCATTTTTTTTTGATTTTTCACCCTGATACCCGGGGAGATGATCCGATTTGACGAGCATATTTTTCAGATGGGCTGAAGCCACCAAATAGTTTTTCATGCATCAGATTCAATTGTACTTCTGTCGTTTGGCACGAATCGACATACCTTTCTTTGTCACCACTTCAGTGGGGTTTTTACATCAAGGATAAACATTTAAATCCTGCGAAGCTAACCTCCCTGAGTCTCAGGTGACCTTGAACTGCAAGTTATGGCCCTGGCCAAATATGTTAGATGCGGCCAAGCTGATGTCCCGCGCCCGTGCCACGGCATGACTGACATGGGAAATGTGAAAAGATGACATTATGGCAGTGGTTGATGAGGCATTCTGATGAGGTCAAGGTTAATTTTTTGGGGGGATGGTGAAAAATGACTGAACATAATATGTGGAGATCCTGTCTCAAGATGAACATGCATTGTAATGGAACGGTACGCTACATGATAGCTATTTCATTCTTGCATCTCAGCCGTTGCATCAGATTTATTTCAGGAGTCTGAGCATCTGGGCTCAATCAATCATACTCCAAGGGATTTCCTTGATGGGTGACTAATACGACGTTGAGGAAGATCTTTGTTTTTCTGTTTTTTTCACAGCAACCAGCAAAAGTCTAGGCAATCCATTTCCTGTTTGAAGCCCTGTTTCACTGGCACTAGACTGCAATGTTTATATAGGGCTCTCTATTTGTTTCCTGCAAATGTGTTACATTATAGTTGTTTTTTTCTTCTTTCATTCTATCTTTTGTTTTGCCATTTGTTGTCTACAAAAATTGGACCGCCCTGCATTGTGTGTCTATCTGGACTATTTATGTCAAGTCTTTTTACAGACGTTCTTGCTACCAGTATTTTCTGAACAGCTGTTGGATATTTTAAGTTCTTAGTGTTCTCGTGTTTGATGTTGTTTGTTCAATCTTTACCTTTTTTTGTTTGGTTTCCTTCTTTTCATTTTACAGTATATATATATATATACATACATACGTACAGTAGATATCCCTTGCATCCATTTTGGCATTCTTTTCCCCAGCTACTGGAATGCAAGGTGATGGACAGTGCGTAGACGTCACGGAAGAGACGGTGAAAAATCTCTTTGAGGTGCAGTGACCCCACAGAAGTAACTGGAGGATCATCCCCTGGCTTCCCAATTCGCAAAACTCACGGGCGAAATACCTCATGGCAAGATGTCAACCCATTGGTTTCAAATCTTTCTCTTCATTGAACCATGGGAACAAACTCAACAAAAAAGAATCACCAGCCCTGCCAGGGTGCTCGTGGTGCCCGTCATCCAGATGTGGTCTTAGTAGCAGGTTATCATCAACCAGTGAGGATTGGAGCTCACAAGGTAGTGTACGGCGTACGACGTTTCAACGTTGTCCAACATCCCCGCGTTTTTATAGGCAGTTTCCAACCATTTTGGGTATCCCCAACATCGATGGTTTCCACCCATTCATGTGCTGAACAATAGATGCTTCCTGGAGTGACATGATTTCAAGTCTGAGGTGAGTTATAAACTTTTCTAAACTGATGTATCTACCACATTTTTTCCCCACCTGATGAAGTCAAGTGGGGTGAACCAACCGGTTACTAGCACGAGAAACTGCTACCACAAGGGCTGCCAGGGTTGGCCTTTAGGACCTGGATGTTGTTTGCTGAAAACGGTAGGGATATCTCCAAGAAAACTATGACTTTTCAAATCTGGCGTGGAACAAAATACAAAAAAAAACAGCTTGGTGTAGCAATCCATCAAATGGATTCTGATGCTTCTCCTCTTTATGCTCCAGGGATTGAAAAATGGATGTTCCATTTTTCTGACTTCTATGGATTCATAAACTTGTCAGGCTCTCTTGGCCAGTTTCTCCGACGTGCTCCGAGCCAAGTATCACGACCAAGCTGGGGTAGGAGTTGGGGAGGTGTTACTGGAAACAAAGAAGTAACAAGTAATGCTGCTGGAAAGCAACCGTCCCAAGAGAAAAGTCGTTTTCCAACTGGAACTTTTCAGGAATTGGTTTAGTTTTTGATTGCATATCGTCGGGTTGAATGTATTTCGTAATTATTTGATGCACTGGCATGTCTTTTCCAGCTTGTGAACATGAAACCAGTTCTGGCACTATTTCAAAACGTGAGGGGGACAAGCCAGATACCCTCATAGCGATTGTAATACGATTGTAATTGGGGCCAAGAACTTTGGATGGATTCGCTTGTCGGCAAGTGAAACACGTTGTTTTATAGTTTCCAAGACAAGTTGTAATGAAATGTATCAAGAGTCATTCTGTGATATATCTAGAAACCCTAGATATAAAGAGTTGAAAAACATGCCGAGATGCCAAAACCGAAAGACCCAAAGGCAAACCGAAGTTCTGAGAACGCCTCAAGAATCTAAAACTTGTACAAAAGATGAACAGGAACTTCAGGCCTTGAGGTAGGATATTGAATTGAGTAAGATTTGAATTTAGATTATACAACTTGGGTGTTGATTGAGACGTATTTGTTCAAGTATATTCCACATTCACAAGTTGAAAGTTGTTTTGCGTATTTGTTTTGGGTACATCTTTACACAGAAAACTGTTGACGCGCATTTTTTTAAAATGACCTCCACCTTTGTGTTCCGCTGTAGGTTTGAAGGATCCTTTGATGATGCTTCCGATGCGCTTTTGGAAGTGCAATGTAGCCCAGATGTGTCCTGGAGCAATGATGGTGCTGGGTGGATGATGGGCGGATCCCGCTTTGGGAGCACTCTTTGGGGACCAGTCCTGGCCTTTTCCCTAGGGGGTGCTGAAAGTAGGAAGCTTGGCAAAACAGGTGCCTTGATGACACTCATGTGGGAATTTTCAGCGATGTCAAACGATGTCACACCAGAAGGTAGTTTGGTAAGTGAATCCGCTTATTTCAAGGAACATGTCTTGGTGAAATATTATATATAGGGCGGTCGTCGGTTGGGAAGCGCGTTGGGTGACATAATAAAATTTGCCGAGACTATGAACTGCGATATACATCTAATATCATCTAATATATATATATAATACATATATTATTCAACTATATACATTCATTTGGAGATCCAAATTGCATACTTTATCTATTCAAATTATATGGAGATCCGTGAGATCCATATTGCAATGTTCCACCATCCAAGGTGCAATTCCATACGACATACATATATATATATATAATATATACACATGTCAGCTACATGTAAATTGTAACATCGTGTTGGACGCATTGCACTGACTCCCCAAGCTAGAGAGAGATTCTCTTTCAACGCTTTTTTCCTGGGAATCCAAACCAACCTTTCAAAGAGAATCATTACTTTCCAGACAGTCTTGTGATACGGTTGATGGAAGAAATCCTGCACCACCTGAGATGTATAAAACCCTGTAAATAATGGTAGTTTCTCCATATCAACTGGTGCAGGATTTCCTCCATCAACAGTATATCACACAAACGGGTAAGCTTTCTTGTGACAAGTTTGGGTCTCAGGTTGTGCGTGCGACGCTTGAATTTTTGTACACTGGAAGCTGCGACTGGATTCACCAATATTGGGGGGGGTCAGCGGTTCATGTGCAGATGGTTCAAGGAAGTTATGAGCCAAAAAAAAAGCGATCAATCTGCACCGGGCATCCACAACAGATTTATGAAGCACTGTGAGAAGGAATCCGGCTTCTCTCCCGACCAAAACTTTCTTTTTATACTGGTTTGTCGGACAAATATATATATATATAGTTATATGTACAGATAAGTATATATATATAATATGTATATGTACATGTTTTTGAACTTGAAGGTGCTTCATGCATGTTTGATCATATATTCGCATGGCGTCTTGCTGGAGGATGTTTGAAGTTCACCATTCGATCCTTTCATCTCAAAGGAAACCAACACATCATCCCAAAAAGACCTTCAATATTTTCTGCTGAATCGCTAAGTCCAAGAATAGGTGAACTTTCATTCGGGAATCACATATTTCGGGTTGGTTTTGGGATGTAAGAAAGGTTTCAAACTTGATATGCTTCTGTGTATTTTCATTGCATTTTCCACTGCACCTCCCCGAAGACATTTTGACTCTCACAAATTCAGGTCCCTCCAAATTTGAAGATAGATACGAAACAAAATGATGGTGTGGAAATGTATCTGCTTTCAAATATGCCCAAATGTTAGGTATCAATGTTAAACTTCAAGGGAGGATATATACTTCTACTGTCATTTCATCGGATCTCTCTTACATCTTAGGTGATGTGGAGGTCACCCTGTTGGGCGAAGTCGTAGTAGCTCGGTGGTGTCAATGAACTTAACACCAATGCAAAGGTTTAGCAAGTCTTATGAACATAGCAGCAACAAAAAGATTGAAATTATGAAAAGGAGACCCTTTTCTGACTGAAGCTGAATGGTAGTGCAGTTTAGATTTGCCCAAGAGTGTTGATCCGAAATGAGTGTGTAACATCGCTCATTCCAAAGTGCAATTGGTGTTTTGGAAAACCCATCCCAAACATGACATGACAATCTAGGTGAATGTACTGATCAGGTGTATTTTGGCCCGGAGTTTGCAGTATTGCTTCAATGAAACATACTTTCCATACTAAAAGTTATGATGATTCTCATGAGTCTGATGCACGACTCGTGATGGTAAAAACTAGAAGCTGCGGCGGGGTTTTTCAATAAGTTTGTATAGTGAATTCATGTGTTTGTTCATTTAGGGAAATGTCTAAGTGATATCCCATGCCATCACCGCCTCTGAAGTGTCAACTTGGGAATGTTTTTTTTTCTCTCCAAAATGCTTTTGCAAGGCTCCAATCATGACAATCATGTCTAGTCGGTTCTCGTGCTATGTTGTGCCCTTCAATTTCTATGAGGTGCTGGCGGACTATTGGCAGGCAATGACGTTGGCAGATGCTGCTGCAAAATGTTGGTACAAACTTCCTATTGTACATCAACTGGAGGCCGGTTATCCATTCAGGGATGCTGGTGTTGTGGTTTCTGGCCAGAAGAAACGCTCCAAGTTTTTGTTGGTTGATTGAGATTGGATATTTTTTTGTTTACCTTCAAGAGTGTTAGACATGGTAATTTGACCAATTCTTTCCCTGCCACCACTTTAGCCAAGCAAGTGGAAGTCCATGGCTGCGGTTTTAGATTTGAAAACACATTTCATGTGCGTCCGGAATTTTGACAGTAAATGTTTCATATCATCAGCGTCAGAAGTTTCGATATTTTCAGGTTGGTAAACTTTTTCAAAAGCAAGTACAGAACTGGCAAAAACGTATCAAAACCCTTTGAAGCTTCATTTTTTGCAACCTGAACCATGGCTCATTGTGGCAAAGCCTTGTAGCAAAAGCAGATGCAAAGGATTTTTTGAGGAATGCAGGGTTTTTCATATTGTTTACTTGAAGAACTGGGTGATTAACTATGTTGGAGAGTTGAGAAGCTTACAGTTGCATTAAGGCGGTACCAATTGAGGAAGTATCTCCAACTTATCATTCAAAGCGCACGTTTAAAGCGTACGGTTTACAGACAAATCAAGTCAAATCGTGGTTAGAAAGGTTAGCTGGGTCCTAGCTTGGTGAGAGTCTGAAGCTTATTACCTTGTTTTCAATGACAAAAATGATTATGACATCTTAATAATATCACAATCTTTGATCAATTTCTATACTATATACTATATATACATATTATTTATATATATACAGTATATTACACATTTATATAAAAGTATTTTCAAACATGCATTGCGGAGATGCTACCGAAGCTACTGAGGTGCTGTCCAGCCTTGATGAATCTTCGGCCGTGCCGAGATCTATGGTGGGTACCTGGGATGACCAGCCCAAACGTTTTGGAAGCAATTTCATGGTGGTTTACCCTTCCTGAAACTAACGGCAAACGCCCCTGAAATTAGGCCGGGCCCCAGTATTCCAACCATCCCTTTGCAGGGGCTTTTGCTATTAGTTTCAGGGTGGTTTAGGTTTGGGCACATCCGGAAAAATCAAATTAACTTTTGTGGGTTGTGAAGTGTATAGATGTTCAAATGATATGTGTATTTTTATATTCAATGGTTGGAGGAGAAAGAATCGGAGGCAGCTGAGGACTTGGAGGTCTCCCCAGATCGAAGCAAAGAATAAAGACAGCTAAAGCCATTCATGATATTCAGCCATAAATCTCATGGCAATAAGAACAGAATCATTGCTGTTCACATTGTTTTAGAATGAACGTCTACAACACTAATTCAGTAAACTGACATGGCTGGCTGCAAAAAACTCCATTTTTAGTATGAGATACATCTTCATTCATGGTGTTTTTCCACGTTACTTTCCCTGGCTCTTGTTTTGGAAGATCCTTCCTTTGGGTTGTTTCTGGTTTCATGACCCAGGCACCAGCTGGGAAGAATGTTGCACTTCCCATGTGTTAATTTTTTAAGCAGCCCTCGGCCCAAAGTTATTTCAATGAATTTATGGGAGTGGCGTTTTGATTGTTTGAGGTTGTGTATGTAATGGATTGTGCAAGTTTACTAGCGACTGGTCCATTCCAAAATATGGAGTTGACTAGCAGATAAGTCTAGCCCTGACCAGCACAGAACTTAAAAGATACACAAGCTGCCTGCTTTTACGTATAAGACTGTGCAGCACGGTGCGCAAGAGTCGCAAGAGGTTCTCTATGAGATCGGATTCAAAGTCGCACGGGTAGGGTGGATTCACTACAATCCTGGATGAATTGCGGAAGAACTTGTTCAAAAATGCAGGACGCAAGATAGTTCAGCAGTTGAGCAGGAAGCTCGATAGTGGTTATAAGGGGCAGTTCAAAACCAAGCTGGAGGTCGTCCCGAATCCTCCAAATTGAAGCTTGGCATAGCTATAGCTACACCTATTTGATCCCTGACCATGAGGCGCATTAGTTGAGTCATTGTCAGCGAGCTTTACTCGTGCTGCGGGAACGTTTCAAAGCAGCGGAACTAGTTGCTAGGCGAAACACATCCCTAGTCGAACCTGTTGGAGTTTGTTTGGTTCTTGATGTGGAACCATGGGGAACCTGCTAGAAGTCTTGTTGGGTATACAATACATAGAAGCTGCTAGAAATCTTGGTATGTATACAACATGTTTGGTATTGTTTAATTCTTTCCTTGGAGGTTGACTACTTGTTGACTGAATGGTGCTTTATTTTTTTTGAATAGTATGAATAGACGTAAGGAATTGACGTAGATCCAGTGCAGAGGGTGATCGTTTTTTTTGTGAAGATAAGGGCCTTGTTGGAGTTGATGGAGCTCTTTTGTTTTTTTGAAGAATCCTACGTTTTACTACAGAGTCAACAACTTTGCATGTCAGCCATGATTTCAAGATTGCTGATGTTGAGACATACTGGACTGGGTCAAGGGGGGTTCGCGCGCCACAGCACAAAACCAATGCCATAGTAGCTGTGCCTTGCGGAAGTGCATGTCCGTGTAGTAGCTCATTAAGTTAAAATCTCTTGAAGATTGGGTGGGGCCCGGATCTGATCCTTGTCTCTTTAGCAGCAGATGACCCAAAACACCATGGCTCACAGCGGCATGATATTGTATATTATATACATTCCTGTGTTGCATCCCCAAGAATGTTGCTTAATTCGGTGAATCCATCAAAGCGAATAAGCTCAGATTTCAATTGGTCCACTGACTTTTAGACAAACATCCCCCAGATCAATAAGATATAGGAAGTACTTTGCCAGAGAATCTATTCCTTGCCCAGCTAGTCACTGGAGAATCCCACCGAGGCTGGCAACTCCTTCTTGAGATGCATCAATGGTTGTCGCACACGCCGCTTTGACGCCAAGAATCTGTGCAGAAATGGCCATTTCCAGCATAATGGCACCATATAATAGTTGTTTCATTGAAAAGATAGAAGGAACAACTCAATACTTGCTGTATATGTAAATCAAATATTGGTTCAGTAGAACAAATAGTTAGTGAGTAGAAATCCCCTTTGAGTATTCAAAGTGACCTGACAAGGATCTGAAGTCATCAAATGAATCCAGCCTTCCTTTTTTGTTTGTAGTAATTACAGAGTGAGAATTTAATATGAAATATATTGTTAAAAATCTTAACTTGTGATGGTACCATTCATCATTTCGTTTTAGGTAAACCATGTATGAGAAAAGGCTGCACATGAGGAGCTCCATTTATATAAAGTATGATATTGGAACCGGTAAGGCCGTGAAGGAACTTGGCCCAACCACAGGCCGAGTGTGTCTTTGGAACGCTTGAAGCATTGGCTCGCATTGGAGGAGGAAGGGAAATGAGTCGGTTTCTTCGCAAAGGAATTTCTGGAAACGTGTGGGTAAGTGGAAGATTTTTTGCACCCCACTAAGCTACTGTGTATAATTATTTGTAGCTATGATTTCATAAGTCGGGGGTTCCCCCATACTTATTGGCTTGTTTGGCCCCTTACCTTGTTGTTGCTACACAGCCAAGGCCTGTTTTTGGAGCTCAATCATGACCATGGATCTTCCTACCTTCCTACTTCAATCAAATGGTTTGAGGTTTGAACTCGCCTTGTTTTTTTAGATATGTATGTATCTATATAAACACATAGATTTGTGGGAGTTTTTCATGGTAAAAAGAAATGGAAACAAATAGCACTTGCTTTGTTCATTTTGGTCCCTATTGATCCCGACACCGTTTCGTTGGTATGCCAGCTATTTTCCTATTGGTTTCCAACTACCAGGATGATCTCTATGGCGCTGTGCAAAAATTTCTTCGCTCAGCCCTCCAGGTGCGAAATAGAAGGTCCTAAGGTCCTTGAGGGTGGTCCTTCCTTCAGAAACTGATGTAAAAAGCCAATCCTGGAAAACAGCTTCCTTCCTAAATCTCCAAGTTTTAGCAATGAAACCACGGCTAGAAATAGGATTTGCTCAAAGAAAAGACGCGTAATGTGTACCCCGCATTGATCAACAGGTCCCCGCCCCCAAGAAGGTTGAGAAGGTCCAGAACATTTCAGAAAGACTACTACCCCTAGTTAAAGAGGGATTTCCAAAAATTGCTACAGCACACAGAAGCAAAGCAGTAGAATGAGACAGCGTACGCATACATACAAGCAACACGCAAGGCCACAAGAGGAAGGTGCTGGGTTCAATACCCAGTGAGGTGCAATGCTTATGGATTGTACTATAATTATATTGTATTTTGCCCAGTATACATGCATTATCGAATCATTGATAAGTAGATGGCAGATGTAATTACAATCAGCATATTTAGAATTCGAATCTAGAATTGGACACTGAATTGGATATGTTTCTTTCCAGCATTAGTTGGATGTCGTGTATTTACTAGCAATATGATAGTTATGTTTACTGTATATACATGGTTTACAGATAAGTATATTAATGGTATATACATGGTATACACATATGAGTACATCATAAGTACATCTATGGTATATACATAGGTCATATCTTTGATCTATATATATTCATACGTACAACGACATACCCCAACCGCCATCTGCCGCTCCCCTCCCATGGCATTAGGCGGCGGACCGTAGCAGTCCCGAAATGCGGGAGCTGCTTCGGCGGCGGAGCCTGAAAACCTGGCTGCCCGAGCAGTTGTTGCGCTCCACCGTCTGGGAGCTCAATGGGAGAGGGTGATATATATGGTCACGGACCCCCCCCTCAAGATCTACCTAATGTTATTTTTTTAATGGTATATTAATACATTCATATATACTGTAGAAATGTGGTGAAATATGGAGTGGATGTTTTGAGTACTGTTTCCATTTTGGTAATATTTTCATTGGATATTTTGTCACCTTTGAGTTTTTTGAACTTCTATTTTAAGCATGATGTTGGAGTTGTCCCACTCTCCACACGGTTGATCCATGGTGACCATTCTGTGCAGCCCAAAATTTGCAGGTCTTCGATTTCATCGAACGTGAGAAAGCTTTCGATGAGACTGGGCAGGCAGGAATGGTAAGTGCTATCTTTAGTGCTAGTGAAATGGGGGCAAAAGCGATGGAAATTGGAGGAGCCGAAGGTAAAGGATATTGCAAGGCATTCAAGTTTTGTGAAAAATTGAAGTTGCATTTGATGGGTGAAACTGGAAGGGACTTGCGAAGACCTAGTTTTGTAGCCTGTGGAGTTCTCTCATTTGGCTTGCAGTGGTAGCAACTTCGCTGGAAAACCCAATGATTTCGAAATACTTCGTAGTGAGACAAAAAGGGGAGTCTCTTGTGTCTTCTTATCGAACCATGTTGATATCGATGTGCAGGACTGGTGATGGAACAACGAAAAACCTGCAATGATATGGTACTGTAGATATTACATCAATAGGCATCAATCAGTACAGTAAGTATTGAAGGTACCGACTTCGTCCCATGTCACTCCTGTCACACCTGCACAGTGAAGCGTTCATGTTTAAGTTTAGACCATCCTAACATCTTGTTTAAGTGACTCTATGGGGCCACTCAAAATCCCTCTAAACCTTCTCTTGGCTGTTATAGCGTTGCCAATCTTATATTATAGATACGCCATACGTACTGTATATATATAATACATGACATCTAATATATGTTTCGAAATTAAATGTCCTACCACGTTTTTCAAACAGGTCAATTAGTCCGCCGCGCCCTTCGGAATTTGTCGGGGAATTTTCAACCAGGTGGCGTTTTGGGTCACCTTCTGCCACTCCGGAGGCACAACAAATTGGGGAAATGGATGTCACCAAGATGAGATTGATTCACCTCAATTGTTTGTGGAGGTTTCAACTGTCAAACCTTGGTCGAGATCTATGAGGCGGTTGATCCCATTGAAGTGCCATGGGGACAAAGCGAAGCCTGTCACATTGCATAAGCTAATGATGACATGATTACGTGACGATATATACATAGACAATTGGAGACAGAGAGAATGTTATAGCATCTTGTGGCTCACATTTATGGACCCAAACATTGATGGTTGGAATACCAAACTAAACACAACCAAATTTGTGGTTCCTTTGGTATGCTACTTTCGTTTCACCTGTATTTGAAAGAAGGCCACGTGCACAATCCATGCTCCAGCGATGCCCAGGGAGTGAGTAATTTGATGGGAGTCAGGTGACTGGAAAAAAGGTAGTTGAGTATCCAGTATCTTTCAAGATTTGATGTATTTGCATTCCAACGTTACGACGTTACGATATCAAGATTCAGGTTGTAGATTTGTGTCAGTTCACCTACTCTCGAACAAGTTCATTCGGGTGCCCCAACAGCAGGAGCACTCAAGATATCAACATGTTCCGGGTGTTTGATTTTTCCGTTCTTAAATGATGAATATATAATATAATACATATTATCTGGATCATTGGCATATCTTCAGGTTTTTGCCCAAACATTTCAAAATCCACCAGTTAGTGACTAACTTCAGCTAACTTAGATTAGAAGATGATCAACCTCCCATGGTCAATGGTTGAACCTCCGACCGGGTTTCCCCATTTGGGCCAACATTTCAACTGGGTCAAAAAATAAGTCAAAGGGCGTGGACCTCCAAAAATGATGACAGAAAATCAGGTGATTTTGTAGCTCTTAATTCCTGTAGGTGGGGCATCCCCCCCCAAAAAAAGTCTCAGAGATTTCCTGGAGGCCATCGCCAACACCACCATGGCACGGGTTCCTTTGATCACGCCTCTGGAAAGTCCAAATGTGGCACCTGCAGTGCCGGAGGAGTCCATGCCATTGGCAGTTGCATCATGGAGAGATCCTGTATTGTGGTTTTATGATGTTTTATGTTACTAGATGGTGCTATTGCTTTTCGGAGTACTGTTGTTCAGTTTTTTGCTTCTTGTTGTTTGCCTAGTTTCTACACATGACTCAAGTATCCAATGTATCGTTGTTTTGAACCACAAATCTATAAACTGCACCTGAATCTCCGATACTCACAGTTGCAAATCTAGCTTGGGACCCTGACTGTGGGGTTTGTCCAGCTTACCCAGCTACACTTGGGATGTGCATATTTATATATATATATATTTTTTATTTTATTTTGCACATATGCATATTGTAAGGTAATATACATCAACCATACTCACTGACCAGCTACAGACAGTAGATTCAAAGCAACAATGATCCCCACACATCACGAACGTTCAAGGATTGTTTAAAAGGTAATTTCAGTCATTACGGTGTTGGTGTAAAAGAGGATGTGTTTCTTTTTCATGATGGATGTGATTGTAGAGGGTGCAATCACCAGGAGCAAGAACACACCATTACTCGTCATCTTCAAGGCACCATGGCACCTGAGGATGGAGTTGGTCGTCCAGTCAAACAAGTTGGAGAAGATGGAACAGGTTTAATTGAATCTGAATAACCTAGAATGGTCTTTGGATTTTAGAACGGTTTCGGACTGCTTGGGCACTTTCCTTTCCCGTTCTTTCCGATTTGCTTGATTTTGGAACCCTCCAGCCCCAACCCCAAGGTGATGAATGGGATTGCCAATCACTTTGCATACCGCCACACCTTCTTGTCATATAAACTATATCCCTTTTAAGGGCTTGATGCTTTCGGACGTGACCGAAGAGTACAGGCATCCTTTCCCGATCATATCAGGTGGCTGAGTATCAACCCGACAGGCAAAATTTAAAGCATAAACCTGATTCGAAACGGAAAATCATCTCCACTCACCAATGACAGCTGCCTTTACTTAAGCTTCAAAACATCACCACTGACTGTGTAGGAGCCATACATATTTCTTCACCTTTTGGGCGCTGAATTGACTGAGATAGATTATATAGATGGTTTTGTTGATGGTTTAGATGTTTCAATACAGCCCTGTCAAATAAGCATATACATAGGATAAACATAGGATATACATGGGATAAACAGATAAACATAGGATCAACATAGGATATACATAGGCTAAACATAGGATACATTCAACACACCAACCCTTTAACCAATCTTTTGGCTCAAAGCTCCAAGGTTTGATGCACTCTTTTGGTGTTGCCTTGGCTGAGCAGAGTTATCTCAGTGATGAATCTTCCTTTTGGGCCGGGACATCAGGCAGCAACAAAAGGGAGAAATGTGGGGGAACAGTTGAAGGCTGGGGTGTATGATATCAAAGAAGCTAAGCAAAACAAAGATATGTATGGAAGGGAACCAGGTAAGAAACTAAATAATACTGCAGGTTAATTTATTGTATAAAATAGGTTTGGTCTTTTGCAAAATCCTACAAAATGGATTTCAAAAGACCATCTAAATGATTTGGTGTTTGGAGCCACCCCCAAACAGAACCAACCTCAACTTCCCAGGCGCACCCAATGCGATGCTTCACAGTGCTGCAGCCTGTTTTGGTTCCGCGGCCCTACATGGCAGGCCTCCTGGGATTTCGTTGGTTCGTTGGGAGTGTTCATGGGACGTGGCGAAAGGGTGCACCATGCAGAATCCGAGAGAATTGACTATGCCAAACCCATTTGGGTTGGAAAGACCCTCACCCTCCAGGCAGCCACATTGTGGATAGATCCATATTCCAGGTGTGCCACTTACACTAGTGATGAACATGATTCGTTTGGATATATTTTGGTGGTTGGTCATCGCCGCGGAGAACGTGAAGAAGGGTGTTTGTGTATCGATATCCTTGGATCCACAGCCACAGAACTTTGCTGGCGAGAGATGCAAGTTACAGTCAGTCAATAAGTGGCATGATGACAAGAAAGACATAACTATGCTTTCATTGAGAAAAAATCCAAGACGGATCATAAGGCAATGTTTACTGTTAAATTGGATAGTTGTGCAAATATATATAATTATATATACATATTCCAGAGCTGTACAATGTATGATCGAAAGGCATCAACTTGACCACTCTAGACTTGTACTGTGTTTGCCCCATCTTGGCAGATGGACCTTACACTGTTTCAGGTGTCATCAGTGTCTGTTTTCTCTGGAGATCCGATGAGAGGTATTGATTTCAAACTATCTGCGAACGGTCGCAATGCATACATGTTTGATTGATGCCATTCAAATGTATTTGTAGCTGTGTTAGCTCTATGTATATGTCATATGTTGATTGATGCTTGAGGTGCTTCCCAAGCCACCGGCCTTTTGTGTGAGATTCGTGATTCAGGTTCAATTCAACCGAAACCATTGACATTGCGAAAATGTTCATTATTATAGTCCAGGCCCATGCATAGAATAGATTCTATGTTCTTTATTTCAGAAGATGGTTTTGGCCGGCATCACAATTACCGGAGAACAGTATCCGACAATACGACATGGATCATATATGTGCAGCAAACGTAAATTTTGCGTATGCTGCTCTATCCATGGGGGAACCAAATCAGATGTGACAAGATTACCAACACACAACAATGGCATGCCAGGATTCCTAAAACCAATGATGAATGAATGTATCAAACCACTATGAAAGCTCTTCATTCTCTCAAATCTATCACATCTTTTCGGCCTCCAAAAACGGCCGTGTGCCCAGGCCATTTCCAAGGCTCAGCTCAACAGTAATCCATTTGGCTCTTCAAGAGGCACTATCCAAGGCTGAAGTCTCAGCAGTCTCCGTTTTAGGTCCAAAGGCCAGGGTGACGGGTGACTTTGTCGTTACCTCGTTACCCTCCAGTAAACTAGCATAGCTGGCTGGAAAATGGACCGGATTGAAGATGTATTTCTGTATTTCTGTATTTCCTATTCAAAACGGGGGAATTTCTAGCCAGCTATGTTAGTTTACCAGCGGGTAACTTATCGAAGGCAACGGGGAAAGGATGGATGGATGGATGGATGGATGGATGGATGGATGGATGGATGGATGGATGGATGGATGGATGGATGGATGGATGGATGGATGGATGGATGGATGGATGGATGGATGGATGGATGGATGGATGGATGGATGGATGGATGGATGGATGGATGGATTGGATGGATGGATGATGGATGGATGGATGGATGGATGGATGGATGGATGGATGGATGGATGGATGGATGGATGGATGGATGGATGGATGGATGGATGGATGGATGGATGGATGGATGGATGATGATGGATGTACTGTATGTGTTTTGCGTGTTTTTGTTTTTTTCCTTACGCGGAAAGGAAGGATGAATTTCAAGGTATGATTTGATGGTATGAACTAATATGGAGGTTGCGACAAAGTCGTGTCACAATCAGTGTTGTTTGAAGTTTCTCTGGTTTTGTGGTGCCTTTGTTCCTTTTATATACCTCCTTAATTATACTTGCTGATAAGCCTTCAATGTTTCCTAGCCAATCTTGTTGTGGACCGATGTGGGTACCGTACTTGTTCCTGAGCCTTTTATCAATGCTCAACTGCTACATATTTTCCCAATCAACCACGTCTATATTAGGATAATCAAAATGATGGTGAACGTGTTGCGACTGTCAACATCAATTTCTATGTTGAAGTCCCGCAAATCCGCAACGCATGACTGTCGCAGGCGACCAGCGGCATTTACACGCGGAAAGGCGAAAAGTTTCAATGTCAGAGGGATCAGGCAGAATGGCCAAGTCGTGAACGTTCATTTGGGTTGCCGAAAGTAGATGTTATGAATCATGAAATCACTCCGTCTCGTACATGGCATGGTATGCGCAAAATAGAGGACCTGTTTTGTTTTGAGATGGCAACTTGGCAACCTGTGCCTTATCCCTCACGATTCAACAAGACATTTGGTTGGTTTGGCTGTGTTTCCCAAGATAGGATACCACAGTTGGATGAAGATGGCCACCTTTACCCTGTTTTTCCAACTCTTCAACAGATTCGGGAAACGATGCTCCTAGGATAAAAAAAAACTCCAGACTTTTCCGTGACAAAACGGCAGATGTTTAGGATGTTTCATGTTTTGGGAAGATCAACAAATATGATGCATCGGGGAAGGGTTTGGATGATAGGAATACACATGGGGCCCACAGGGTCCTTCCACGGGACACATTCTTTGGACCAGGAAACGCTCGAGCTGGTTTACACTGAGCGAACAGGACAGACATACGTAGCTCTGTGAGACTGGTGAACTTGGTTTCAGTCTTCAAACACGGCACATGTGGTGGAGTTTGATTTAGATTTAATGATTTAGGTTTTTGGAAATATGTTTTGAAGCGAAAAGATGTCCAAGAATAACAGTTGGCCATGCAAAGATATATTCATATTATTCTTAGGGTGCCGGAGTTCAGCTTTTCTTAGGGAATGGAAGCCAAAATATCACCTGATGTTTGTCCACCAGACTCAGAATGATTTGGTGAATCTACAACTTGCAACTTTTCAAGCAAACTGGAAGGACGGGAGAACAGCAACAAGTTGAGCATCATTTGGAGCCTGGTTTGAGCATCAGCGTATCTTGCAGTGTTTCGAATTAGCAAGGATTACCAGGTACAATACTACCTTTTCAATATCAAATCCCAAACATGATAGTTCCAGTTTCCAAAATGTGACTGCAAAGAGTGCTTTGGAATTGTAAATTCTTGCCCATTGATTCATAGATGTTCATATCACAGCTGCAGGCTACATTTTTTGATATATATATATAATATATTAATATAAATATATATATATATGCTACGCCCCCCCCCCCCAAGACCAATATTTTGAGTCCTTGGCAGATGTTCATGTGTCAGAGAATTGCTTTCCATGTTGATGTGGAGGAGTTACAGGAATTCAGAAGATATTTTGACTCCTTGGCAGATGTTCATGTGTCAGACCACTGTTTTCCATGTTGATGTGGAAGAGTTGCAGGAATTCAGAAGATAAGTTGTCACTGCAGGGTGCTTTTACCAGAAGTTTGTGTGCATTGGTGATGCTAAGACCTGTGCGGGTTGAGACGATAAGTTTTCATCACATGGTTGTTGCTGCTAGAGATGTGTGTTTATTGGTGATGTTGAGGAGGGTTTGCATGCAGAAGGCAAGTTTTCATTGGACATGTGTGGCTGCATTGAATGTTGGTTAGTCATTGTTGAACAAGGGTGGTGGCTGGGAAAAACTCAAGACTTGCACAGAACAAGCACAAGCACTCTTTTTGCCCGCATATTTCATCGCTTGCAATCAAGCTACGATCTTGGCCATGTGCCAGGCACACAAAGTGCCAGATGCAACCCAAAGATCCTGGTTGCGATGCCAGTACTCGTACTGGGCACTGCGGACCTTTGCCCGCATCAAAGGTGAACCCACAGCGCAGTTTTGGTTGAGCTTGATCCTCTCCTTCAGATACCGCCACGCGCGGTCCACGATCTGGGTGCCGCCCTTTGTTTTGATCTGGCAGCCTGTCTTAGGGTCTTTGTGAACAGACATCTTCACATACGTAGGTGCTTTCCAGACCCATTTGCCCTTGATTTTCTGCCTCTTTTTGCAATGTCGGACATGGTCATGGAGAACGCCAGGCATCCTCAGACGATAGGACTTAGCAGCATCTGTGTGGAGGATAACACAACGGTCCTTGAGGTGCTTCTTTGCCAAAGGCCTCCATTCAACCTTTCTGATAGCTCCTGGGCCAGGGGCCCTTTTGGCGGACATGTTGGGTTGCAACCTGTGGAGCAATAGGGTGTCGGGCCGACCACGCTGGACAATACCAGACCATTGTTCCCAGATCACAGGCTTGTTGCTGTCCTCAGCAAGATCCTTCAGGTCAGTGCTGTTGAAAGTTGCTTCATCAGCTTCAATATCCGTCCAAGTCTTGCCATTGCCAAATACAATAAGCTTCTCTTTCTCTTCTACCCAAGCCTTCCGGAGCTGCATCAAGCGCTTCTCCATGTCCTCAATGACTTTGTGGTTGGTGTGCAAGATGCGGTGAATGGAAGCATTTGGAACCCGGTTGAGCAGCAAGAAAAGCAAAGCACTTTGAGTTTGGAGAGATGTGTGGCCGCTACCACATGCTTCCGCGAAGATGGGATGCAAATGGTGCGGATTGATCCACGCGTTGCAACCATAATAGTTGCAGCGGTGCTTTGGCATCCCTTCACCGGCCTTTGCTTGAAGTCTAGACAGCTTACCTCTTTGGCAACGCGGGCACTTCGAGCCACTCCAATCTGGCAGAAGATGATCTGCTTGAAGTAGCTTCACCAAGGCATTGTCTGAAGCCATCAGAAAGTCGCCGATTTTCCGTTTCCAAGCCACCCGATCCATACGCTGCGTCTGGATGGCATGCTTGTCTCTCACATACGGCACAGCTTTCCATGCCTTGGTTTTGGATTTGGCAGGTCTTTTCAGGACGGACCTCCCTTTGCCCTTCTTTGGGTCTGGAAACGGATTGAAATTCCGCGCCATGAGAGGGCAAAGTCAAAATCAAGGGCTGTAATGCACTCGATGCAAAAGCTGATTAGAAACGGCTGCAGATCAATGCAAATATGAACATGCATGGGCCCAACAACTTTAATAATTACATGCAGGTGATGAAACACGCAAGCCCAGTGACGATGACTTCAACGATGATCTGACCCGGCCTGGACACATCTATGCGTGAGATTGCGACATATATCTATTCACAAAGCACATCCAAGAAGCAAGAGGCGATCTTTGATACACATCAAAACTTGGCCCTGGTCAAGATCAAAATCCAGTTTGTCTAGGCTGGATACGCTCGTCTTCACGAAGTCCCATGCAAGACAGCCGGTGATGGAATCATGAGTGCAAGGTCAATGCATTTTTCTGCCCCAAGTCTCACACAATCTGTTTCGTATAAAATGTTCATAGTTGCTAACAGCCGGTCAGCCTGCCTATTGCTCACTCATCTTCGTGCATTTCACGAGCTACGGCTTCATCCCCATTGACCTCATCCGCATGCACGTCCTCGAGCTCCTCAGCCATCACTGCCTCCAAGGCGTGCTCCAGATCGCCGGCCTCCTCAGGATCCTCTGGCAGCTCCTGCTTCACCCTTTTAGTCGAAGGCACTGGGTTGAGACTGCTAGAAGAGCGAATGGGAGAATCACTGATTTCAATCACTGCGCTGGAAAGGCGAAGATTTGCAAAGCTGCGTTTCCTTTGAACATCATGTGCTGGACATACATGAGAAAGAGATGTGGCCAAGTTTTCTTCCACCCTTGCAGCTGAATACATGGTGTCCTGTGGCTCTGCGAGGCTGTCAATGGAAGGCTCGCCAAAGAGAGATCCACGTCTCAGTATGGTGACGCGTTTGGGCACCTCATCAGTTTTGCCAGCCATGGCAGCAGTCATCCACTTCTCTTCAAACAGGACCTTCTCTTCAAAGTTGCTGGGTAGGTCAGCGCCTCCCTTGCGATAGAAATCATAGAGCACTCGGGAATCCACATGTAGAAGATCTGTTTTGTCATTCAAAGGAATACGCATGACAGGCCTCTTCTCTTCACCGGCTGGGCGCACATAGAGGAAGGTGTTGGTGTTGACAAACAAATGCGTTCGTTTGAGAACAGCCATGATGTTGCTGTCATTTGCTTCGCGGGAGAACCATGCGTTGTCGAGCATTGCCATAAAGTCTTTGTGTGACACGAAGCCGTGTTGCCCTGCTCGTTTCTGAAGGATCGGCATGTCGTCTTTTGGCTCCCTCTGAGAGTCAAAATCATTGACACAGTACATGCGCAACTGGCCCTTCACCCACTTGGCTGCCCCCCATCTTTCCTTGGACATGGCTTCAACATTGCCCACATCCGTGAAAGCCTTGATCTTCTTGAACTGTTGTTCACAAAAAGATCCATCATCAAAAATGTCTGGCCTGAAAATGGAGCCAGCTTGTCCTCTGAAAAAGTCAAATTCAGAGGCTTGCCGAAAGGATGGCATCACTTCGCCTGTTTTCTTTGCCTTCCGAATCCAATGCCTTGAGATGGCCATTGCGATGGTGCGCGCTACAGGCGTCTTGCCTGCACCTGGTTCCCCATGAAATCCGATGGCTTTTTCCTGCAAGGATTGCACAAGTGGAGCTAAAGCATTCAAGAAGCGAATGTCCAAGTCGAACAAGGTCAGGGGCCACAGATCATGTACTTGGGCAAGGACACCATCATTGGAGAGGTTCCGCAAAGACTTCTCAACCAGAACTGGTGGCCACTTAAACACAGGCGAATCTGGATTATTCACTTGGACTGTGACCCATCGCAGCATCTTGTTCTTCACGTTTTCCCTGGGCCCGCTCTTCTCAATGAAATCAAAGCCGAACTCCCATTCTTCAGCTGATCTCTCTTTTTCTGGCTTACCATCTTCGTGGCTGCGGAGCACATGGTTTCGGATTTGGAAACCTCCCAAATGCTCAAAGATAAAATGCACACACTTCTTGACAGAACGCACGTTGCCCAGCCAATCAATGAGACGAGGTGAGCCATAGCACAGGGACTTGGCAAACGGAGTCTTGACTTTGTCTTTCAAATTGATAAGTTTGCACACAAGATACTTTCCATCATTTTGCGGCACAACAGCTATGTCTAATTTGACATGCTGCTGGGGATCTTTCTTCAACCCAAAGGGCGGCGGAATCTCTGCCACATGGCTTTTCGACATGAATGATTCCTTGAGATTTCCTTTTGGAATGGGGCCTTCAACATCCATCACAATGTCCAGGAAGTTTTTAGCAACACCTTGATCACCCATGTCATACACAGGGAAATCCAAGATGCTGAGATCACCCTGCGGATCATCATGGAAAGTGGGTGTGTCAATCTCATACAAAGATACTTTGGCGACAAGCTCGTGAATAGTATCCATGGAAGTGTTGCCTGCTTCGAGTCCAGGAGCTGCTGCCATGTCACACACCGGTTGTCAAAGGCGACGGAAGCAGATTACACTGTGGAGAGTACGAGCCGACACGCTGCTGTGGCACTCATACATCAGGAGACATTCACAAGTAGCAACTATCACGATGCTTATTATGTAACTGTGCAAAGCAGGTGCAACAATATGCTCGTCCATGGCACAATCACTACTCTGGAAAGGATGAATCACTGCAAACGATTTACACAACTTATTGCATTGCAGCTTTTTTCACCTCTATCTGGAAGAGCGCTGACATGTATCCGACCTAGTTTCTCCCCTGAAGAACTATCAAAGCACTCAGTGTTTCATTGATCCAAGCCGCATCAGTCAATTCATCCATAGGATCCGGCGCCATGAAGCGATATTCAACTTTGTCTGCGAAGAGTTTCTCCAACTTGTACAGGAGGTAGTTGTGCAAACTTGCACGGTTCCCAGTCTCATGGCAATCTTGAACGTGCCGTGCCACAGCGCGAACATGATACATCTGCCTTTCCCACGTTCGCTTTGAACTGGGCACACATGGATCAGGGATGATTTGCAGCAACTTGTCATATTGGAGGATGAGCTCTCCATGATCTTGCACAAAGCCATCGCGCACCATCTTGCGCTTCGCAACTAGATGAGGCAGAGACATGAGGAGCAAAGCCACTTACAAGAAGTAGCACGGTCTAGAATGATCCAAGGATCCTTGAACAAAAACAGGCTTCCATACGCAGATCATCATTTTTGCCAACACTTCCAGGTCCAATTTCCTTTCGAAAAAACAGCAGGGGGAGGAAGCAGTTGCGTCCCAGTCTTGATAATGGAATCATGTCATGCATGATGACACTACATGTGTCTAAGTCCTATTTATGTGCGTGTCTGTGTGTGTGTCTGAATGAAGAAGTTTTCAATTTTTAGATAGGTGGGCCTTAGCATCCACCATTATGGCTTTGTCACAGGAAGGTTTGAAAGGTTCAGGTAGGTGGGCCTTAGCATCCACCATTATGGCTTTGTCACAGGAACGTTTGAAAGGTTGAGGTAGGTGGGCCTTAGCATCCACCATTATGGCTTTGTCACAGGAACGTTTGAAAGGTTGAGGTAGGTGGGCCTTAGCATCCACCATTATGGCTTTGTCACAGGAACGTTTGAAAGGTTGAGGTAGGTGGGCCTTAGCGTCCACCATTTTGGCTTTGTCACAGGAACGTTGTAAAGGTTGAGGTAGGTGGGCCTTAGCATCCACCATTATGGCTTTGTCACGGAGAACGCATCTTTCTCAGAAAACACCAAACCCTTACTGCTACTACTACTACTACTGCTGCTACTACTACTACTACTACTACTACTACTACTACTACTACTGTCCCTTACTTGTCCCTCTGTCCTTGTACTGTCCCCGTCTTTGTCCCTTACTTGTCCCTCTGTGTCCCTTACTTGTCCCTCTGTCCTTGTACTGT